>JAVJIF010018549.1:0-72665 GCA_038442645.1 Agave tequilana
TGAGAGACCTGACGGTCTCAATCACTTTCCTTTCGAGATAGTGAGAGACCGGAGGCTGAAGGGTCCGGAAGTCAAGTACGCTCGGGGTTTAAGCGCACTCTCGGTGGCTACTAGCCATCCCAGGAGTGGGCAGAACCCAGAGTCCAACGACCATGAAGGGTCGGCCACGCATGGTATAAAGCAGTAAAACACAACACAGGCATGGTATATGTACAAGAATTAAACTACCCTAATACAAGCATTCGTCACAAAGCAATACATGTAAATATAAGGACTCAGCCCAATACAAAATACATGTCAATATGGAATAAAATACATGTCGACCCGACAAAGCGGGGATACCCAAATGGTGGCGAGAGCGAGGACACTCGCCTAAATCTCTGGAAGAACCGAAAACTCTGAAATCCATGGAACTCGCGTACGCGCCATAAATATAATAAGTGAAGAGGAGAGAGAAAGAGTTAGAGAGAGAAAGAGAGAGGAAAACTAGAGAGAGAAGTATATGGAAGGAGAGAGTGCACAGGGAGACGCGGGTTTTGAGAGTGAGACGCGGGAGTCGCAGACGCGGGAGTCACAGACGCGGGAATCGCGTCGCAAAGGTGCCACAAACGCGGGGTTCGAGACCTGCGTTCAAGTCAGGACACGAGAAGAACGCAGACGCGGTCATGGTTCCGCGTCGCGTTAGCATGAGAAGAACACAGACGCGGGCTTTAGCTCCGCGTCGTGCAGACATGAAAGGGACACAGACGCGGGCATGGACTCCGCGTTGCGTCGGTACAAGAACGCGAAGGCCGCGTTTAAACAGATGCCAAGAACGCGAAGATCCGCGTTAAGGCATTGCCTGGACGCGGGGGTGAGATCCGCGTCAACAATATACAGAGAGGAGGAGGGAGAGAGAAAGGGAAAGGTGCTTGCTTTGGTGGTGGTGTTATTTGGTGGAGGAGTTGGATTTTGATGGAGTAATGAAAAAGAAGGTGAAAGAGGTGATGTTTGGATGTTGAAGTAGTGGAGATGGAGGTGGTGTTGTGATGGTGAATCTGATGGTGGAAGTGAAGATGGTGGTGGAAAATAGTAGAGGTGATGGTGATGTTAGTTGTTTGTCGTTGTAATTGTCACCGTAATGATTACCGGAATAATCGCGAACGATTACCGGAATAATCATCGGAGATATTACTGACGAAGAAGAGCTCGGCCCCAATCTAAAGGAGGTGGCCGGCTCTTGATGTGGTGATGGGGTGGTGGTTTTGTGGAGGGTTTTGATGGTGGTGGTATTTTTGGAGATGGTAAAGGAGAAGGTGGAGGCTTTGGTGGAGTTGTTGGAGTTTGTGGTGGTTTACATGGAGATGGAGGAGGAAGAAGATGAAGGTAAGGAGTTGGAGAAGTTGTAGTGGTTGTTGTTGTGGTGGAGATGAAGGAGGAGTTGGTGGTTAGAGTTTTGGTGAAGAGAAAAATGAAGTGGAATGAAGAAGGAAAGTTTATATAGGATTTGGAATTGTGAAGGTGATGTAAAAATGTTTAGGGAGGGGGTTTTTTGTAAAATGGAGGGGTTAGGTGGCTCTTTGGCCGGCCATGGTGATGGGAGAGGAGTTTGAGTGGTTTGGGATATTTTGGGAGAAGATATTTTTGGAGGAAAGGAGATATTTTTGGAGAAGATATTTTTGGTGGAAGAATGGAGAATTTTGTAGAATTTGGTGGAAGGAAAAGGAAGGAAAGAAAATAGGAAAAAGGAAAAGAAAATGGAAAAAGGAAGATATTTTCTTGAAAGAAAAAGGAAAAATAATTAGAGTAGCGGATTCCCGGGATTTAGTTGCGGATGTGGAAAACTTTCGGAAAAATACCGAAATCGTCCGAAAATCAAGTATCTCGGAACGACCCGCAAAAATTCTCAAAAATAAAGAATATTATTCTTAGAATCATGGTAAAATTCGTTTCAAGAATTTTTTATAGTTTTTAAATTAAAAATCCTGGAATCGGCCGCCAATATCGGTCGACACCAAATCTGGCAGAAATCTGATAAATTCTGAAAATTTCCAAAAATGAATTAAGATAGTAAATATTATTCTAAGAAAATATGGGAAAGCGGTTTCTCAAAATTTGACTCCATTTGTAAATTAAAAATCTAGGAATCGATCAGCGGTGCTGGTCGACACCGGTTTTGAAGATTTTCCATTTAATTCAGAAAAATTCCAGAAAATCATAGAAAATCTAAAATATTGGAAAATAATGTTTGAAACTGAAATCGGTCAAATCTGAATATCGAAAAGACCAAATCGAGTAATACCCTAGGATCGGGTCCCCGGTTCAGACTAGGGCTGACTCCGAGTCCGCGAATCCGGATTCAAGACAAAACGGTCATATAAATAATTCATAATACAAAACAAATACAGGAAGTAAATCGAAAAATACGATCGAAAAATCTGAATACGCAACTAAGTACGTATTCTGAGAGCGGGGTGTTACAATCCATCCACCTTACAAAAATTGCGTCCTCGCAATTTCGATAAGGGGTAAATTGAACACAAAGAGGACAAGGACGGGAATTATACCAATCAAGATATGAAGCACTATAGGTATGGCTCTCAAGTTGACTGAGCAATGATCAGAATATAGACATCCTCTGCACTTCCGGCTGTATAAATCTTCAAACAATGCCGAATATTACTGACTGATAACATAGCTTTGCAATAGAATTCCCGCTGTACTGCATACTTAATGTCGCTCCAAGAATGAGCCAGAATACTGAAGATGAAGAAAACCCTGATAATTCTGAGTATAATAAAGAAGACCGATAGTTAAGAATTCCGAAGACCAGGCATCGATCACTCTGAAAGATATAGCCGAGAATGTAGAATATCCGTAAAGAATTCCGACTACTGACTTCTGAAAGATACCCGATCGTGAATCAATCCTGAGAATACCCGAACTTCAAAGAATTGGCCCAAGAGATCTATAATCGCTTCATTTAGAACCAGCCGCTACCTCTCTAGCTATTCATATCTTAAGTTGGTATAAAGGCTTCGAAAAACCAAAACAGGGGAAAGATGGAAGGGATTAGGAATCAAAGGAAGAATGATCAAGAAAGAATAGATAACTCTGTACTTGTAGTTGGATTGTATAACCAGGACTCATGCATTCCAGTTGCAAATTTCTGTACCATTAATTTGCCGTCTGGACGTACTGAGGATGTAGAACCTAGGCTCTGATACCATCCTGTAACGCCCCGATCCCGGCGGGTACGGAGACGTTACTGCAACGTATATACGCAGGTCAGAAATACCCTCACGTATATACGCTAAGCATCAGTACAGGCAAGAATCAGAGAACGGAAGCAAATGGTGCATTATACATTCCAACACATGAGTACAATTATAAAGTTATCACCAGAGGTGACAAATATTACAATAAACGTGGCGCAAATGCGAGAATACAAAGGATGTACAAGTATAAACAGTACCCAGGCACTCACGAGTTTACAAAAGAAAAACTCGAGAGGCACACAGGGGGGCCTGGAAGGATAAGGCTCCAGACGGTCTGCTGGGGATCCATGCTTCAGCTGCGCCACTCTGATCAGTAACTGGGGGAATCCACACGCTCTAAACTCCATGACCTGGACATGAGGATCCAGGGGAGTCAGATGGAACTCCCCAGGCGAGTGGTGATACGAATGCCAAGTGGCGAGCATAGGTAAACAAGCAGGAGTAAGTAGATATAAACAAGTGATATCAAGCAGGAACTACTCATGGCATGATAAGATAAGAGAAGGTAAAGAGATGAGAAGTAAAGTAGATAGGGCAACACCAGATATCTCCTAAACTAACATAAAACAGATAAAAACCGATAAAACCGAATAAAACCGATTACGAGCAAAACCGATTGTACAAGCTTAGGTCACGACCCCATGAGATTAGTACCTCGAA
This sequence comes from Agave tequilana, assembly GCA_038442645.1. Classification (NCBI taxonomy): domain Eukaryota; kingdom Viridiplantae; phylum Streptophyta; class Magnoliopsida; order Asparagales; family Asparagaceae; genus Agave; species Agave tequilana. The sequence goes on from JAVJIF010018549.1 coordinate 3,918, forward strand.
GGAATAATCCAAACAAGGAAACCCTCATCTATATACCTTTATCCCATGTGACCGTAATCCGAGCGCGTACAACCTGAGTTACAAAATAACACATCAAATCGCATATTCGCATCTTATTATAATTGGAGCCGTCTAAGTTCCAGGCTTCAGTATGTGTCCCATTCCACATACTTCCACTCACCACTTATATAGCAAGTTATTTGGAAACTGATAAAGATCGATGAATCATGTTTCGGATGGGCCCCGTACATGCCCGGGACAACGGTTCAGGAGTATCCGGTGCTGAGCCGGAACGTACCGCTAGGTACCGGGACTTATTTACGCCCGAACAGGAATAGAGTATCGCAGATCCCATAGAAATAGGCCTAGGGCGTGTGCATACCCGGCAGGAATAAATAGGAGTAGGGGTGCCAGCACACCCCACGGAATCCCTGGTGGCCGCCAGGTGATCCCTCAAGTATGTGACCACGCGCGGCTCGATAAGACCACCATAAACATGATTAATCAGGGCCCATCAGTTTCCCCCAAACCGGGTGCAAGTTGTCTTATTAGAATTTGTTATGTAATTATCAATTTACGGGAAAATAATAAGAACAGGAATTCAGGAGTACAGGAGTACTATAGATTCAGGTCACTGTACATATAATACAGGATAACAAGTACATGATTCAAGTCACTGCATGTAATGCAGGATAACAAGTATAGTATTCCCGTAAATGTGATAATCACAGGTCAAGTATTAATATGTCAAGAGGCAAGTATATCATGCCGGGTGTCAGGTGATAGCATGACAGGAGGATGATATTGGCAGGTGACCAATCATGTCAAGAGATTGATATTAGTCCGGTAGCAAGTCATGTCATGACAAGGGGCCTTGCCAAGTAGTATCATGTCTAGAGTCGGTGATAACACATCAGTTGACAGGTAATGCAACAGGTATTAAATAGTAGCATGTATAAAGCATGTCAAGTGTTAACATGTCAGGTAAGTACATGGCATGTGATAAAGTAGTAGCTGAGCACAACAACTAAGTGGAGCTGAGCAAGCTGGAGGCACAGACAGCAAACAATATTTAGCACTGGAGCGTCTGGCAAGGTTACCGGAACAACTCGACTTAAAGTACGAGTAGGAAATCTGGCAGCATCTTGCCTAGACGAATCTAGTGATAAAGCACTGAACGCTGATCATGATAACCAGGCGGAGCTGAGAGACCTGACGGTCCCAATCACTTCCCTTTCGAGATAGTGAGAGACCGGAGGCTGAAGGGCTGAGAGACCTGACGGTCCCAATCACTTTCCTTTCGAGATAGTGAGAGACCGGAGGCTGAAGGTCCGGAAGTCAAGTACGCTCGGGGTTTAAGCGCACTCTCGGTGGCTACTAGCCATCCCAGGAGTGGGCAGAAACCCAGAGTCCAACGACCATGAAGGGTCAGCCACGCATGGTATAAAGCAGTAAAACACAACACAGGCATGGTATATGTACAAGAATTAAACTACCCTAATACAAGCATTCGTCACAAAGCAATACATGTAAATACAAGGACTCAGCCCAATACAAAATACATGTCAACATGGAATAAAATACATGTCGACCCGACAAAGCGGGGAAACCCAAATGGTGGCGAGAGCGAGGACACTCGCCTAAATCTCCGGAAGAATCGAAAACTCTGAAATCCATGGAACTCGCGTACGCGCCATAAATATAATAAGTGAAGAGGAGAGAGAAAGAGTTAGAGAGAGAAAGAGAGAGAAAACTAGAGAGAGAAGTATATGGAAGGAGAGAGTGCACAGGGAGACGCGGGTTTTGAGAGTGAGACGCGGGAGTCGCAGACGCGGGAGTCACAGAAGCGGGAATCGCGTCGCAAAGGTGCCACAAACGCGGGGTTCGAGACCCGCGTTCAAGTCAGGACACGAGAAGAACGCGGACGCGGTCATGGGTTCCGCGTCGCGTTAGCATGAGAAGAACACAGACGCGGGCATTAGCTCCGCGTCGTGCAGACATGAAAGGGACACAGACGCGGGCATGGACTCCGCGTTGCGTCGGTACAAGAACGCGAAGGCCGCGTTTAAACAGATGCCAAGAACGCGAAGATCCGCGTTAAGGCGTTGCCTGGACGCGGGGGTGAGATCCGCGTCAGCAATATACAGAGAGGAGGAGGGAGAGGAAAGGGAAAGGTGCTTGCTTTGGTGGTGGTGTTATTTGGTGGAGGAGTTGGATTTTGATGGAGTAATGAAAAAGAAGGTGAAAGAGGTGATGTTTGGAGGTTGAAGTAGTGGAGATGGAGGTGGTGTTGTGATGGTGAAACTGATAGTGGAAGTGAAGATGGTGGTGGAAAATAGTAGAGGTGATGGTGATGTTAGTTGTTTGTCGTTGTAATCGTCACCGTAATGATTACCGGAATAATCGCGAACGATTACCGGAATAATCATCGGAGATATTACCGACGAAGAAGAGCTTGGCCCCAATCCAAAGGGGTGGCTGGCTCTTGATGTGGTGATGGGGTGGTGGTTTTGTGGAGGGTTTTGATGGTGGTGGTATTTTTGGAGAAGGTAAAGGAGAAGGTGGAGGCTTTGGTGGAGTTGTTGGAGTTTGTGGTGGTTTACATGGAGATGGAGGAGGAAGAAGATGAAGGTAAGGAGTTGGAGAAGTTGTAGTGGTTGTTGTTGTGGTGGAGATGAAGGAGGAGTTGGTGGTGGTTAGAGTTTTGGTGAAGAGAAAAATGAAGTGGAATGAAGAAGGAAAGTTTATATAGGATTTGGAATTGTGAAGGTGATGTAAAAATGTTTAGGGAGGGGGTTTTTTGTAAAATGGAGGGGTTAGGTGGCTCTTTGGCTGGCCATGGTGATGGGAGAGGAGTTTGAGTGGTTTGGATATTTTGGGAGAAGATATTTTTGGAGGAAAGGAGATATTTTTGGAGAAGATATTTTTGGTGGAAGAATGGAGAATTTTGTAGAATTTGGTGGAAGGAAAAAGGAAGGAAAGAAAATAGGAAAAAGGAAAAGAAAATGAAAAAAGGAAGATATTTTCTTGGAAGAAAAAGGAAAAATAATTAGAGTAGCGGATTCCCGGGATTTAGTTGCGGATGCGGAAAACTTTTGGAAAAATACCGAAATCGTCCGAAAATCAAGTATCTCGGAACGACCCGCAAAAATTCTCAAAAATAAAGAATATTATTCTAAGAATCATGGTGAAATTCGTTTCAAGAAATTCTTTATAGTTTTTAAATTAAAATCCTGGAATCGACCGCCAATATCGGTCGACACCAAATCTGGCAGAAATCTGATAAATTCTGAAAATTTCCAAAAATGAATTAAGATAGTAAATATTATTCTAAGCAAATATGGAAAGCGGTTTCTCAAAATTTGACTCCATTTGTAAATAAAAATCAAGGAATCGATCAGCGGTGCTGGTCGACACCGGTTTTGAAGATTTTCCATTTAATTCAGAAAAATTCCAGAAAATCATAGAAAATCTAAAATATTGGAAAATAATGTTTGAAACTGAAATCGGTCAAATCTGAATACCGGAAAGACCAAATCGAGTAATATCCTAGGATCTGGTCCCCGGTTCAGACTAGGGCTGACTCCGAGTCCGCGAATCCGGATTCAAGACAAAACGATCATATAAATAATTCATAATACAAAATAAATACAGGAAGTAAATTAAAAATAACGATCGAAAAATCTGAATACTCAACTAAGTACGTATTCTGGGAGCGGGGTGTTACAAGTAGTGATGACAGTGTAATAGTAGAACAGCATACATTTCCCAGTGACTTTGATAACATAATTCATCTCAGTATCATTATGATCCAGTACAATAGTATCTTGTGATTTCAGATAATTAATAGTCCTTTTTATGTATACTAACATCTCACCATCTTACAATTTTAAACAATTTTCTAAATACTAAAAAAATTAACAATCAATTTAATAATTTACCATTTAATAATAGAAATAAACAGACATTTCATAATAAACAAACATAATATTTATAAAGTGAATAAAAGAATACTCACCCGGGCTTATCACGCATCCAATTACCATTTTGAAGAAATCTATATTAAATGTATTCGAATTAGAACTTATCAAATTTTACATAAGATATCATATTTGATGTTATTCAGTATTTTAAATTAAATATGAATGGTCCAAATCTTAAAATAAGGTTGTATGATGATGCATTGAGTTTATAGGATCGTTTAGATTTTATTTCCTTATTTTTGTGCGGTTTAAATGGTTAAAAACGTGAAATTTCTTAACGGATGTGAATGTTGAAATAGCGGGTTTCAACTTAGAAGGCAGTGATTCAGTCTAATAAGTGCTGCAAATAATCTCAAAAATTTTCAGTAGATTCTAGGAGTTATCTAAATATTTATCCCTATTTTTAATTTTTTAAAATTTTTATCTAGTCAATAAAATTATTTTTCAATAAATTAACAGGTCTGTTTTTTATATTTGGGTTGGGTTCAAATAGAATAGAACCCAAAATCAGTGGACTGAACTGTAATTTGGGCTTCAGAAATTTATATTTTTTTTTTTTTTTGTTTTCTGTTTTTGGCTTGGCCCAATAAGCAGGCCCAGGGTTTTGCTCTCGGCCTGGCCGAGAGCAGGCCCAGAGAATTTTTTTTCCTCCTTTACTTGGCCTAGTGGCGGCCCAGGCCACTAGGCCTGGCTCTAAACTGGGTGCGGCCCTATACTCGGGTCAGGCATAGCCGGCTGCACAGGCCCATTTGGCTCTGTTCAGCAGTAGCTGCTCTCGACCTTTGGCCTAAAGCAGTCTGCCATATATATATATATATATATATATATATATATATATATATATATATATATATATATATATATATAAACTTTGAAGTTTTCTTTTTCTTAAAAAAATTCTACATTAATGGTGTATTGATAGATTATCCTATGTATTTAATTTTGATCATTGACTTAGGTTCTAATAATTTTTTTTGGAAAGAAAATTTTTAATATGTAAATTTTTTTTGATCCAAACTAATTCCTTTATTTTTAATATTTCAGTATTTTTGTTTTAAAAATATTCTATTAGTATAATGATATATTACTTTTATATATTTTATTTAGATAAAGGTGAGGTTCTTGATGAAGAAAAAATTCATGGAAGGAGAAATCTAAGCATGGTATTTCAATTTAAATAGAATTTTAATTCGGACAAATTTATTTTATTTATATTTTTGGATGAGTTTCATGAACAGAGTGATTTTAAACATGATATATCATTAAATTCTAGTTCATACAAATTAATTTTGTTCTTAGGGGAGATTTAAGTTTCATAAGAAGAATTTTAAACATGATATATCATTAAATTCTAGTTCATACAAATTAATTTAGATCTTAGGGGAGATTTAAGTTTCATAAGAAGAATTTTAAACATGATATATCATTAAATTCTAGTTCATACAAATTAATTTAGATCTTAGGGGAGATTTAGTTTCATAAAAGAATTTTAAACATGATATATCACTAAAATCTAGTTCACACAAATTAATTTTATCTAAATCTTTAGATAAGAATTCTTGATGGAAAATTCATGGAAAGAGGAATCTAATCATGATACTTTAATAAATTTTTAATTCATATTTTTTTTGATTTGCTTACTTGGATTGATTCTCTTAGCCTGCTCCTCAATCTCTACGTCTCGGACACGTTCTTCCGTCACGATCGATTCCAAGGAGAGAGGTGAAGGAAGGATGAAAAAATTGGATCTGATTTTCTTTCTGTCTGTCATTCTTTTTTTTTTTTGCCCTTAAGAAGCAGGAGGAGAGGAATGATAAGATCTTTAGGTTAGGATTTTTTTAGCACGTAACTTTTAACAGAAGAAATCAGGTTGTTAAGATAAAAAGACTAATAAGAATCTATGAGATCTTTTAGTTGGAATTTGAAATTTAAATTTGACTTTGGATTAGCTTAAATAAATTAGATCTTCTACCTAACCACACGCCAATGTGGTATTATGGTTTAGATATTAGGATTTGGTAAAAAGAAACATGAGTTTGAAACTTGGCATAAACAAGTTAAACACGCAAATATATTTTTTATTACTATATATTTTTAAAGTCCCTTTATTTATTTTATTTTATTTGGGTATTGCGTAACAAGAGTATTACAATCTATTCACCTAATAAGAAAATTTCGTCTTCAATTTTAAATTCAAGAGGAAAAAGGAGTTACCTAATCATCATGAATAGGTGAGGATAGTGATCGCAAATAATGTCCTCTCGTTCTCACGCTTCTCCTGGAGATCGCCTGCCCTAAGACACCAGAACAAGTGGAATGATCTGCTTCTTCAGTTCCTTGGTGGTTCGGTTTAGAATAACCATAGGTCTTTATGTATAGGATAAATCCTTAGAGGCCTCTCCTCTCCTCTAAGGATCAAGAAGAGAACTTGATGGCTAGAGAAAAGAATTCCCTCCCTCAACTCCGACATCCTCGAGATCGTACAACCTTCCACATCCTTTCGTGATAGATCAGGTATGCCTAAACCCTCATTCTTTTTGATCTTGATAAAGAGGCTTTTAGTTTATGCGTGAATCTTGTATAGAAATAATTATTAGATCAAAATGTCATTCTCTAATAAACAGTAATTTTAGAAATGTCCATTGTGATCCTTTTCCAACCAATGGGACAAGCCTACTAGCACAATTGCATAACATGAAAACCCAATTTAACACCATTTTGATTCTTAGATACACCTGTTGTTCTAAATCAAGGGTGCACATGAGTTGCACGTATATGTGTATGCCCATTTTCTAACATGGGTTTCGTGGACAAAGTAAATTGCTAACTTTAATATTAATCTATGAGATCATCTACGCTTATGTACTACTCTAAAATCTCTGTTTATGTGTGTTGAATGACATCTGTTATAATTTGAGATGTATTGCACAAGCAAAATGATAGATGGTTTATAATGCAGATGGATCATTAGAAGTGCGCATTGAGAAAAATCATTAGAGAGGGATTTAGCGAAGACTGACATATGCCATTAGCAATTGAATAGAGTGTAATTATTAAATAGATGATGGACACCATCATCCTTTTTTATACTTACATCACAAATAAAAACTGCATTGAAAATTAAAAATTATATATATGTTAAAAGTTTTAAATGGATGGCTAGATTTAGTTTTAACCACTTTCAAATTAGAATTAGAAGCAAAAAGTTGTGAACTGTACTTGTAACAGTAGAGGTTTTCTACCAATCAATTATCTAGGGTTTGTTTGATTGTCGTAATTGGCCGTAATTCATAAGTCGCAATTGGTAAAGTCTTTTACAGTTGTAAATTAGTTACATACATGTAAGTTTTACAGTATTTGATTGGTAATATAAAGTTGTAAGTGGGAAAGTGTATTGTGTTTTACGGTATTTGGTTGTTGTAAGGTTGAAGTCGTAAGTGAAAAAGTTGACCAAGTTAACTATTTGGTGATTTAAAAAATTTTAATATTACAAATAAATACTAAAAATGTTAAATATTAAAAAAATAATATTAACATAAAAATAATACAAATTTATGATCACAAAATTAACTATAAGTATGCTTAAGTGAGTGATAAATGAGTTGTAAGTGAGTGATAGTTGAGTTGCGTAAGCCTTTTACAAATTACAGTCCACACAAACACCATAATTATAATTGAATTATAAATCATTTTTACAACTTTTAAAAGTCCAAACAATCAGGCCCCTAATTTACACGTTTCCAACCAAGCCACAAAATTAATACAACCAGGTATTGCGGTGCGGCTCTTGGGCAAGCTGCTCTCCTGTCACCTCTCTCTCTTCTCCTCTCTTCTCTCATTCATGCTCTACTCTCTTCCTCCTCTCTGCAAATCCCTTCGACTCAATGAAATGATATTCAGATGCAGAAGACTCATCCACTCAAGTCCATCAAAGCCCTTCAACCTTCCGAAAACCCCGGCCTCGGCCTCTCTAAATCCGCTCGCCTCCTCCAGCTCTCCCCCAAAATCGTCGACTCCGTCATCTCCAACTCTCCTTCCGACTCTATCTCTCTTGGTTTCTTCCTCTGGTGCGCCCGCCAGCCCGAGTTCTTTCACGCCCCCCACTCGTTCGACCGAATGATCCCCGTCGTCCGCCGCCTCACGTTTCGGTTCAAGTCCGTTTCTGGGATCATTAAAGAGCTGAAATCCATTGGGTGCCTCGCAAAGGCCCAGACTTTCTTGATTTTGCTGAGAATTTATTCGCGAGGTGACATGTTCATCTTTGCCCGCGAGGTGTTCGATGAAATGCTTAAGTGGGGTTTTGTTCCGAATACGTTTGTCCGCAATGTGATTCTTGATGTTCTGTTCAAGGAAGGTCAGTTTGATGCAGCAATGTGTTTTTTTAGAGAGACCGTGATGCCGAATTTCCTTACTTTTAATATTGTCATGTGCGGTATCTGCAAGCGGAATGACTGGTTGGGAGTTCGAGGATTGTTGAGGGAGATGGTGATGAGAGGATTCGGGCTGAATATCGGGACGTTCACAATGGGTTTGAATTGTTTTAAGAAGGGAGGAAGGATCCGGGAGATGTTTCAGTTGCTGGGGTTTATGGTTGTTTCGGGCCTGCGTCCTTCAGTGGAGATTTGGAGCATTTTGATTGATGAGTTGTGCCGAGCTGGCAAAGTTGATTGGGCTTTTGATTTGTTACAGAAGATGGTGGAATCAGGTTGTTCGCCCACTGTGGTCACTTATACTTCCCTTATTAAAGGGCTTTTTGAGGCTCAAATGCCTAATGAAGTGCTTGGTGTTTGGGAGGTTATGCTGTCCAATGATTGCAGTCCTGATTTGGTTCTGTATAATGTTCTGATTGATTCTTTGTCAAAGGCGGGGAGGTACCATGATGCTGTCCGACTTTTCTGTAGTTTGCACCGGGTGAAAATAAGGCCGGATTCGTATACATTATCTTCTTTGCTGCCTATCGTAGGCTCTTCTGGTGAAGTGAACTTGCTTCCCGAATTAATTTCAGGGCTTGGTTCTCCACTTGACCTTGTGACATACAATTCTTTACTGAATGTCTTATGCAAGGGTGGTTTCCCATACAAAGTAGTCGAAGTTTACAATGATATGGTTGCACGAGGCTTTAGGCCAGACAGTTATAGTTATGTTGCAGTGTTGAGTAGTCTCTGCAAATTGGGATGCATCAACCATGCTGTTAACTTTTATCATTCAATTGCTTCGATTAGTCCTGAGGTTGATGCTTATGTCCACTCGGCAATTCTTGATGGATTGGTTAAAGGAAGAAAATATCATGCGGCTGTTAAACTGTTTAGGAAAGCTGTTTTAGGGAATTACAGCCTCGATGTTGTGCCATATAATATTGTTATTCATGGACTTTTCAAGGCTGGCAGGGTTGACGAGGCTTGCAGTTTGTTTAAACAGATGAAGCTGCTTGGTGTTCTTCCTGAAACTTGCACTTACAATGTTATGCTTAGTGGCCTTTGTAGAACTAGAGATGTTAATGCGGTCAAGCAGCTACTAAGAGAGATGGAGACTGATGGCATTGAAAAAGACAACATTTCATTCAAGACATTGATCAGTTTCTTGATTAGATTGCATGGTGCTAGTCCAGTTGATCTGCCATCACAATTGACACATCATTTGTAGATGCTAGTTCAACAGATAGTTCTGGGTCTGATACGGCCGAGCTTCTTGTAAGTTCTGGAAGTTAGGCATCCTTCCCTACATTTCTGTGCAATTTCTAAGAAATGCGCTAGTGTTTGGTGCAAACACTCGAAATATGAACATTTGAGGGATCTGCTAATGAGCTTGCCAGTAAACTTGTGAGTGAAGAGGCCTCTCTGGTTTGTATTCCGAAGAATTTTCTTGACACATTTGGTGACAGCAGGTGCAAAGAATCTGTCATCTGTGGGATTCAACTGGCACTCTGAAGGTTTGTAATATATAAGCAACGATTTAACATATTACATTAGTTTAAGATTTAGACGGATGCTGCTGAATTTTAGTCCCTTTCATGTAGGCTTAAAATCTTAACTAGGGAAAAAAAAGAAGGGGAAAAAAACCACCACCTCGGGATACTCTTATGTTACTGTATCAGATAATTCCTTTCCCATGAAACTGACAATGTTACTTTGAGCAAGTGACCCATGACATGTTGGTATAGCATTTTCTGTGGTTCTGACTGGATCTGTGAAACTCATTTCCAAATTATAGATTCTATGGTTGGCAACCATTTGGATTTTATTTCAAACTTATAAGATCCCTACTACATATGTTTAAGTTCTACTGTTAGGAATCAAATTCAGTGTTATTAGTGGTTTGAAAGGAAAAAAGGCTGTGTGGATATGGTTGGTAACTTTTGGATCATATTTCAAACTTACTAGGATTCCCAACTATATAAGATGTTTAAGTTCTACTGTTAGTAACTGGAGTTCACTGTGTCAGTGGTTTGAAAAGAAAAAGGCAGAGTGGATATGGTTGGTAACTTTTTGGATCATATCTCAAACTTACTATCTAGGATTCCCTGCCACATATGTTTAACCTTGATATATGTGCTAAAACAAATCGTACAAAGAAACATGTTTGAAATGTGATTAGTTATAAACTCAAAATTATTTCTGTATATAATACTGCCTTCTTGATTAGCATATGCTGTCTTGTATAATTATGCGGACACACACACGCGAACACATATTTGAGTCATTGAGAATTGATTGTAAGCCTCAAGAGAGCACATACAGTGTAAGCCTTTGAAATTGATTATTAATGGACTTCTTTTTGTTGTTATTTATCTTCCTCTAGGTGGTTTGCAAGCAATTCTAACTGATCAGAACAACTGAATAAGCTGGTTGTAATGTTGGAACTTGGAGGTATTAAGGTCCTTTCTGTGGGGATTTACTCAATGAGGTATGATGATAAACAGCCTTATTAGGTTTCTTTTTCATGTCATACTTTGTTTCATATTCTTTCATCATGCATTGATCACAGTATCTGAATATATGAATTATGCAATTTTTTTCCCTTTAGGTTTCTTTAAATTGTGTGCTTTCTAAGTATCATCTGTTGACATCTATATCATTTTTTTTATGTGCTGTACTTATATGCAAAATATGGTATTTGTCACATTGTACTGGTAGAATATAAATATATTACCCTCAACCCTCACCACAACTTTGAAGCTTTGTTGTAGTGACATGATCCGTAATATGGTATCAGAGTAACTTAGGTTCAATTCTCACGGCTCGCACATTTAGAAAACAAATTAAGGAAAAAAACTGCTGAACAAATGCGTAGGTTTCAGCCCATAAAAAGGATGCTCGACCTGTATGTGCTTGTTATGATATTAATATTTTACCCTCAACCCTCATAACAACTTCGGAGTTTTGGTTTAGTGGCAGGGTCCATAATAGGTATCACTATATGCGAACCGTTAGCAATGAGGAAGACAAGGGTTTTACGATGGAATTAAGTAAATGTCGGTTGTTTTCCATTTGTTACATGCTAAAAACCTTTGGCAGCTGCTCATGAAGGTCAAGAAAAGTTCTAAAGCACTAGATAGTTTATGAAATGCAATGAGGGTATCCAAATTTCATGTGTATAAAGTAATTAATTTGGTCTGAAGCTTTGAAACAATCACATTATAGCCATTTTGTATATCATGAAGAATAAAAATGTTATATGATTTTCCCCTTGGTCAACCTGGTCATTAGTGATAGAAGTAACTTGAAATTGTTTGCTGAGGATAAACATTTTTGACTTGGCATCTAAATTTCAGGAACTTTGTGCTCTGAGAACTGTGAAATCAAACATATGGCTGCCAGATAAAATTACAGGAGGTTGGGTTTACTATGACTACAGAAATGAATAGAGCTCTTTTATGTTCGATAATAAGCCTAATCTTCTAGGGCTGTTTAATTAGGGCAACAGTGAAAAACTATTAATTGAGAGGCCATTTCTTAGGTTTAAATCGGGTCGAGGTTTTTGCACACTTGATTAGACTTGTCAACTTTAGATTTAAGCCATTGATATTTCTTGCTTGAAACAGACAAAATAGATCCATAAGTAACCAGTACTTTATATTTCTTATTCATCAAGTGAAGCTAGTTTGGCTAGCCTTGTACACCAATTCAGGTTTATACCAATTGATTGGTGTCAGAGTCAATGAAATAAGAATTAGTACTTACGCACCATGGCTAACATGGCTTCAGATTACTTAATATTTTCTTTTGTATAAATATAGAACACTTCAAACTCAGCATGGACAATAGTTGCGTGGTCATTACTGGTTGGAGTATCCAGTCTATGAAAAGTTGTGGGTCGTAACGTCCCTCAAAGTTGGGAACATCGATCTTGATGCTTTTCAGAAATTGAGCATCGGGATTGGATGGGTTATCGGTATTGTTACGTCGGTTATTTCTCAGTGGGGTTTGATGACGCGTTGATTCCACTTTGGTCAGCCTCCCTTCGAGTGTCTAAAAGGTATCTAATTTGGCATTTATCTCAGCGAATATTTTCGCAATCTGTTGGGGATCTTTTGGGACGGTGTGAGATTCGCTAGACTCTTCTAACAGATATGAGTGACCACTACGGGTGGGCATGCAATACACAAAGCCTAAATGAGGAGGAAGAGATGTAATCTAAATTAAATGATTTTTTAAATCTAAATGCAATATTTATTTTATTTTATTTTTAAAATGCAAGAAAGTAGTAAAATTTTCTAGCAAATGCCTACGTGACGCAGATTCTACCCTAATCATGCTCTGATACCAAATGATGTGAAACGTGTATGTGTGTGAATCAGAAATCATGATAGAACAAAACTTCGCTATATTCCATCAACAAAACGATCTTGGGTAGGAAAATAGTTAAAATAAATAATGAAACAGATGAATTTTAACGAAATATCTCAGTTGTAGTGATACCACTCTAGTCTTGAATATATTAATGAAAAATACTATGTAAGATGACACAGTTATAGCCAATGCAATCAACCAGTAGACACAAGGTAGCAAAATCTCATAGTCTCACGATTTGGTAGCAGCAGATTAAATTGATAAAAATAATAGAGTTTTGCTATCTAACCCAAAATATATAGACCGTGTTAAGAAAATTTACTGAGAATCACAGGGATCTTAGTGACTGTAGTGGGTACTGATGTGAAGCTTTTGTTGTTATGATTGCCTGAATCGGAGTCCGAATGTGAAAGTTACGACCCGTGGAAGAAAATAGTGCACTAACGGGTTTCTGCACTAACCCGATATTGTTCACGCGGGTACACTATAGCTTGCGGGCCCAACAACTTAAATCTGAATGCACAAATTATCGAATTGGGCTTTGGGTCTTTGGTTAGTTCTCCTGTGAAACCCACTAAGAATTCCTCCTCCTTTATGGCTTGCAGGTGCAACTCGAGAAGCGAAGAAGGAGAGGATTGCCGCCGCCCGAGGAGGCTGTGCTCGGACTTGTGCGGGAAGACGACGTCGCACAGGCGACGCAGGTGGGAGGTCAAAGGTGGCGGTGTTGGGGGGTGCTGCGGGGAAGATGGTGAGGTTGACAATGGCTTGCGACGACGGTTGTGGAGCCAATGGCGGGCATGAGAGAGGAGACAACGACTTGGGCGCGAGGAAGGGGCGCCGGTGGTGGCGTCCTGGCCTGGAGATGTGAGCGACGCGGGCGATCTCGATGAAGACGAGGAGAGAAGGAGTGAGAAGACAAATATGTGCAGAGAAAGAAATGGGGATGGTTTGGTGGGTTGCTGTGATTGGGTGAGAGGCAACGGGGGGGAGAGAGAAGAAGAAGAAGAAAAACAGATAGAGGGAGGTGGCAACTTGGGTAAGGAGAAAGAGGAAAGAGAAAATAGGGGTATTAGAGTTAGATTAGGATTCTAATCCTAAACATAATTAGAAATCAATATCTCACTAAATAAATTTTCAAATTTCTTCATTGATTATTGTTGATGCAATAGGGCGCCTTTATATAGGCTTTTAAAAAAATTGAGTCCAACTCAAACTCCTAATCAAAATAAAATTACAATCTTAATTTTAGAAACTAAAAAAAACAAAAATAAAAAAAGAGAAAAAATTATCCAAAACTCTACTACTTCAACTCAAACTGGGACTTTTTCGATCCGTTTCTTCGGCCTCTTTCATCTTGACTAGATGTCTGCAACACAAGTTGCCTTCACCAATTCTCCTCCAAGCTCCTCTTGCATTCTGAAGTTTGTCACATTATGCGCTATGTTCATGCCATGTGCTGTATGATGATAGTGGAAGAGATTTAAGTAATTTCTTGTTAGGTAAAGGTCCTCACTAAAACCCAAGTTTGCACAAGATATGAACTCAGGGTGGTGTTTTCCACTCCACTCCACTCCGTTGCCTCCCCTGTTGTATAATGAACGGACCCGTTATTATCTCCAATGTAATGATATTAGATAAAAATTTTTGTCCCTTTGGTGTGGAGGAAGGAAACTCCAGCAGCACGTGTCGTCAATGTTAAATGGGGAATCTTTTACTTGACTAAAAGAATGCGTAGTTAACTGCAAAGTCAGGGTGATTTAGTGGTGAATTTTTATTTATTGTGAAGCTTAAATATTTAAATGGAACATGCCCATCCATATGTTTCAATATCTTAGGCCACTTGTTCATGAATATGGGCTAGACTATTATTCTTAGACGTGCATTGTATTATGAACATAGTTACTTAGTTATCTTCTGGACAATTAGCTGTTGGGGCCCTTGGGGGTGGGGGGAGGGAGGGAGGGAGAGCATGACGAAAAAGAAGTAAATTGCGGAGGCTATGTTTTAGCTTTAATCACATTATGAGTTTTAGATGGGAGCAAAAAAGAAGATAATATAATAATTATTACTTTTAGTTTTTATGATAGGCAAGAGATCATATAAGATAATTGACAATTATTAGTATATTTGTTAATAACGAAGATTGTCACTCAGTATATTTATCTATAAGTAATCGACGTTTGGTTCTTTCAATATAAAAATTCTTTTGTTATATAAAGAATATCTCCATGAGGAGAAAAAAAGGATTGATAGCTTCCACTAAAATTATAATTTGATGGGTTTCTATATTCTTTTTTTATTTAAATTATTTATCTTAAGCAATCTCATAGTGTCTAGAATTGATTGTTTTATTTGAACATAATCGTTGTAGATAACTTTCAGGAGCTACATAGATTGCATATATTTCAATAACAATTCTAAATATATTAGAAAATTGATCTTAGATGGCTTAGATAGATTCTAGAAGAAATTTCAAATTTATTAGAAGATTAGAAAATCTTTTGTGATATACATCACTGAGGAGAAAATTTGTGCATCCCCCCCCCCCCCCCCCCCGGGGGAGCGCAGGGCGGTGGTGGTGGGGGGGGGGGGGGGGGGGGAGTATTTGCGTTTAAGAATATTTACAGATTTTATTTATCAAATTTCACAATTTGATGTCTTGCTTTCCTGGTTCCCCTATGAGTCAATCTATTTTCTCTTCCATTCTCGATAAGAACTGCTTTAAAGATCCTCAAATACTTTGGCGCATGCAAGCATCATAGGTGTTTTTGGAACTTCTAGACCCCTGGAGTTCATCAAAGTTTCGGAGAGGATTTTGATGACTTTTGGCTCTTGTTGCCTAACATCCACTTATTGGATTATTTACACATTAATGGAAAGTAATGAACAGTTAAGAAGTAATTACATCTTTTTTTAATCATTAGTTGTTGTAGTTACGGGCCACAGCTATAAGCCATTTGGTCCTACTTTACGAAATACAAAAAATGTAGTTGGGCATGCATTCTATCTGGAAATTTGAATGCAGCTCCAACTGCACTAGTTGGATTTGCATTGCAACTGCAACCACAAACAAACACACCTTAATTATAATATTTTATAAAATTATGAGAGCTGTCAATTTGAGTTAATTTTTTATCCCCAGGCAATTGAATCTGGCTCTCTGTTGATTAGCCCAGTCATGGGTTGATACCATATTTAGTTGTGGTAAACATGCAAATTCCCAGTCCTATCCACGGGGGCTGATCCCATCTTTGGGATGAGTTTCGAGTCATTACTTTATTGTTAGATTATTATTATTACATTTTTTTTTTTTAACTATCCCTTCATCCTTCTACTCAGAGAAAATAAAAAAAGGGTAGTCATCACTTTATGTCTTATATTGCCTTCAGTTCACCCTTTTTCATTCTCGCTGTGGAGAAAGTGTTTTATGCTACCATATTACCTTCCATTTTAGATTTAGATGAAGTTGGACCTGTGGTGTAAAAGTAGATTTCACTTTGTCTATGGAATTTTTCTTTTTTCTTTTTCCTGATTATGAAGTGGTATCGCTTGGAATACTCATATCCCTAATCATATTGTGCGCTGATGACCAACAACTCTTAGGACAACCTAGTTTGTTACTAGTCTTTGCTTGTGTAAGCAAGTTCTAGAAATAAAATATTTTGGTCCAGAAACAACTTGGTAATTCCAGATACTTTTCTCCTAGTCTGTTTAAGGCTCTGGTCCTCGAGTTGATGCCCAACAGAAGCCTTGATCAGTGGTTGTACTCTGATACCCACTGCCTTCATCTAGACCAGAGGTTAAACATAATGGTAGACGTGTCATCGGCACTTGAGTACCTCCACCACCACCATCCTCATACTGTGTTGCACTGTGATTTGAAGCCAAGTAACGTTTTATTGGATGAAGAAATGATAGCACATGTGGGTGACTTTGGCATCGCCAAGTTGTTGGTTGGTGATGGCAAGTCCATAACATCAGCGAGCACACGGGGCACCATAGGTTATATTGCTTCTGGTATGAAAGAAACTAATCTGTAAGTTTTTGTACAATATTTTACACTGACTGGGAAACCTCAAGTAAGAAAGGAGCTTGTCAACCAAGCTCCATGGATACGAAAACAACCTTTTCTTCGGTTTAGAAAATTCTGCAGCAAAGAAGAAGATTGTGACTGCTATCTCAGGCATGTCTCAAAGCGATAGGTTTCTCCCAATATGAAATTTGTACCTATAAGAAACATATAGCTTTGTTAAGGCTTTATTGTTGTCAATATTTTCCTGTTAAGCAAAGGAAAAAGAAAAATAGGAAGGTATAAAAGTTAATTATTTTACTGTATGTAAGTTTTCTCTAACATACGCCCTTTCCTTCCATGAACTCTCTCTAAGCTTCCACTGTTGCTTCATGTCGGCAGCTTTACTTGGCCTAATTGATTAATTTACTGTATGTTTGCAACAGAGTATGGATCTACTGGAACAGTCTCAAGAATGGGTGATGTCTGTAGCTTTGGATTCTTTTATTGGTAACATTCACCGGAAAGAAGCCCACCGATGTCTTGTTTGATGGAGAATCTAGCTCGAGGGAATGGATATGCAAAGCACATCCTGCTGCATTGCTCGACGTTGTGGATTTCAATCTTCTAAAAGATGTTTCCAGTAAAGGAAGATTGAGCTGCTGCACATCATTGTCTATCATCTGTCATTGAGTTGGGTTTGCTATGTTCGAGGTCCTCATCAATGGAAAGAATTCCGATGACAGATGTCCCAAGGCTGCAAAAGATAAAATCAGAATACATGTCACAACTATCTACTTCTTGCAGTGATAGCATGGTTAGTGCCTAGATTGGAATCAACTCAGGTTGGAGGGTAGGTCTTCTTCCTGCTCGTCGTGAGATTTTATGTTATCCTACCTTGTGGAGTGATTTGTATATAATTTTTTTTATGCTTGTCAGGGTTGATCATGCACATTGAACTTGTTCTACAATATTTCGCAAAGTTTACAAACATAAAAGAGATAGACTTGTGTAATTACAGAAGGATTCGAGCCTGAATCTCAAGTATCAAGATCTGACATTCAAATACAAGATTCACTCCGTTGAAGTTAATTTATATTATTTAAATAATAAAAATAACAAATTAATTGTTTTGAATACTTTTTGCGCATCCATCAAATAGACGCAGAATGAACAACCAAAAGTAGTGAGTTGGTTAGTTTAACAGTGTAGAATTTTTGAAACCTAACAAAAGTTGATATGTAGGGGTTAGTTTAGATCATGATAAAACAATCACATCGAGAATTTGTCTGTCTAAAGACATATATTTAACCAACTCACTACTTTCAGCCGTCCATTTTGCGCCTACTTGATGGTTGGGCAAAAAATATATTCAAAACACTTGATTTTTTGTTTTTAGTTACTTTAAATAATATAGATCAACTTTAACGGAGTGAATCTTATATTTGAATGTCAGATCTTGGTATTTGAGTGGGAAGGATTCGGGCTCGAATCCGAATCTTTCTGGAACAACACAAGTCTTGAACCGAAACTGACTGTTGAACCTAAACTTGATTTGAGTCATACCGAGTCAGTGTTGGTTCCCGTTCCTTTCATTCTTGAGCCCAAGTCAAACATTTCATCAAATAACATTCTATTGTTGGACTTAGGTATAAACCATAATGACTCTGTGATGATATTCCAAGATTGGTCATATAACCGGGATAAATTTAATGTTAGGATTTTGCATGATCTTATTCATGCTGGAGATTGTAAATATGTAAATAGAAAATAGGTCATCAAAGATGGGTTCCATGAATCACCTCATTATTTATATTGGGCAGCAACGCTTGGCCCAATCCGACCACTACCGGAACCACTACCTTGAGGTAACATTTTTCTTCGCTTTTTTCTTTTTTATACATTTATGTATATATTCATACATTGAGGACAATGCATGAGATAGGTGTGAGGAGGGTTCTAACATAGCATAGGTTTTTTTAATATATATATATATAATATTTTCTTTGCTTTTAAATTTTTTTTGAAAAGAGAAATAGTTTTTGGCTTATTTTTGTAAGAAATTAAGTTAACTTTAAGGAATAGGAGAATCATAATTTGGTTTTCTTGCACTTGGTCAAATTAAGATTATTTGTTTGATTTCTAGGGTTTGGAAGAAAAAACTGAAAAGTAATTTAGTCTTGATTTTTACCTTGATATATGCATACTTTATACACTTACACACTTAGGGTTCAAAAATGAAGATTCTTATGCCTTATAAAAAAAGAAAAAAGAAAAAAGTATATATATTAAAAAAATCCTCTGATTAAGCTGGTATTTGTGCCTAATAAAGCAGAAGTATTCACGACTAAAATGGTCTATATTATAAATTAAAAACTTTTAGTTTTGTGGCATTGTTTGCTCGAGTCCTTAAATTCTTGGGATGTTTTCTCACCCGGTGCCCTTAGACCGTCCGGTTTTGGAGTCACTGACCTAAGGCTCGTTACATAGGCAAATTAGAAAGCCTAATAGAACTAAGAGATATTATAATAAAAAATATATAAAAATAAGACATAAAAGCTAGAGTTGAAGAATTCAGAGTCAAATATTCATAGTCACGAAAGTGCATATGACTTAAGGTAAAATAATAGATTAGATGAGAAATACATTTATAATTCTTACCTTGATTGATAACAAATTTTTGAATAGAGACTTGGTTTATGAATGACTAAGTTTTGATAATCCTAAGACTTATAGATTACTTGAATTTTTGCAAGAATACTTCAAATATATTTTCCATCTTTCAAAATGCATTTTTCAAAATACTAACACTTTGTTTTTCTTTCTTTATAGATTTTGTGGGTGTAATTCACAGAAAACCCTCAGGAGATTACAACTCTTTTTGGGAAAACATACAGATTTAAAGGCTTACTGCACATGCTCAATGTAGTCGCGTGACCTGCGAAAGTGGTCTAATAAATTTTTAGGTTTAGTTTTCTTGTTTTGCTCGAGAACGAGCAAAAGATAGATGTGGGGGGTTGTGATCGTACACGTATTTTGCATTTTTATTACATTCTCACATTTATCCTGAAATATATCCTGCTAATTTCTTGTCTTAATGTCTTATTTTGCAGGTTTGTCTTAACGAAGGGAGAGAAGATAAGACCAAATAAAAGCCAGTTAAATTCTGATTTAATTAGATCTATTTGGTTAATTGAAAATAAAGCCAAATAAATATAGTTAAAATCAGATTTAGAAGAAACAATTTGGTTAGCTTAAAGAATCAAAGGGATATTGTTAAAATTCAGAGATCCAAAAGAGATTATCAGAAGATTTTTTTCTGTTGGGCAAACGATTTTGTCCATATATCCAACCTTATCAGAAGATCTTTTCTCTTGGGCCAGCGATTTGGTTTTATCTTCAAACACGCTCCCCCTTATCCATTTCAACTTATAAATACCATCACTTCAGAAGGCAAAGGGGCACCACTCAGCAGAGAATATATGCTAGTTTTTATTTCTAATTTTTAACTTAGGTTTTTTTTCTTCTTATGTAATTTTTCATTTTCTTTATAGCTTAGACTAGAGAAGAGATTCGTGAGATAAGGAGAGAAAAATTTGTATTGAGAGTGACAACTATGTAAATTTTTTCTTTTCTTTCATTATTTTTCTATTTAAGCAAAAACTTGTTTTTCATCTTTTTCTTATTTTTACTTTGCTTCCCTTCCTTGATTGATTGTAAATCCAAGTGAATTTTATAGCCTCGAACATGTCTTGCTCTTGCAAGTGCCATTGATGGCTTATGGTGATGGATAACCATTTCTGTATTATTTTTTCCGTGCACTTTTATTTTATAGTTTAGATTAGGAATGGGGAAGATCCTATATGCCATGCTTTGATCGCCTTCAAGCTAAGGTAAATCCTTACAACGGATCCAAAGTAAGCAAGTTTCAAGGAGGTAAGTAAGTATTTATTTTAGTTCTTTCTTATTTATTTATTAGGTTAGAAACACATCCTCAAAACACATCTCTCTTTATTCTTCTTTCCTTTAACTTAGTTTTTCTTTTCCTTTCAAAACATCAACATTACCTTCTTCTTCTCTTACTTTCTCTTTTCTTTTTAAGAAACAAAGAAGAATATTTAACCGATCTAGTAACTTAAAAAGTGAAACTTACCTAATGCTTCTATCGCAGTCCTTCTTTGTGGATCACGACCCGCATAGCCACTTGCTATAGCGGTAGGTAGCATTGAGAGCCTAGCGTGTTTCTAAACTATATTTTTCTGTGCAAGTCTGAACTCAATCAGATGGTTAAAACTTACACGAAAGCTCTCTTAAAAGACGGAAGCGCTCCTGACGGTCACTCCGACAGTTTATAGCGGGTCCTCACCCTGACGACTAACACCTACACAGAGGTTCTTCTGAAAGATGGAAGCGCTCTTGATGGTCACTCCGACAGCCTGTATCGGGTCCTCACCAATTTGTTCTAATCCTCTAATCACCAATAACTGAGATCAAATAAATGACTGCTATCAACTTTGAAGTATAAGATCACTGATACCAACGAAATCAATCCCATAATAATTCTCTCTATAACTGAATAAATCAAGAGCCAATCCTGAGAAGTAGTCTACTAATTATCCTCGAGATCAACTTAGTCAACAGATATCGAAATCACAAAAAATGAGTAGAACATCCTCAGTCATTATGGAATCTAGAATATCCTTACATCTGATAATCAACATCGATAAGATCATCAATACTCCAACAACTAATCATCAATGCTTAGCTTTGGTCTTTGCCATCCAAAAGACACGTCATTACTTGATCAAGCAGATAATCCCTTTAGATGTGACGATGAATCCAAGGAATTTATCACTTGACACCCCAAGAATGAATTTGTCGGGTTCATCTTCAGCTGATGAGCCCGCATTATGTCAAATATCGTTCTCAGGTCATGTAGGTGGTTGTCTTTGTTACGACTTTTAATAGGGATGTCATCAACATAGCATTCCACTGTCTTCCGTAAATGGTCATGAAAAATCATGCTCATGGCACATTGATAAGTTGCACCAGCGTTCTTCAAGCCAAAAGGCATCACCGTGTAACAATACACCCCTAACGGTGTTCGAAATGACGTATACTTTTCGTCATCTGGGTACATCTTAATTTGATTGTACCCTAAAAAGTCATCCATGAAGGAGATCCTTTCAAAGCCACATGTGTTGTCAACATGACATCAGAGATATAGTGGATTCAATAATCTGTTACTGAGATATTCTTGTCCTATCATTTCATTATAGATTGTTTACCATTTCGGATTCAGGATTATTTGTGGTATATCTTTGACTGTGACTTGACTGGACCTAGTGATTAGCTAGTTCATATTTGTGGATGAGTGGTACATTTCATGTAAAGTATTATGAGGCAATTGTTTGATGATTATTTAGATAGAAATCTTTTTAAATATTGAGGACTGATAGAATATGACGCTATTTTACTTGAAGACTGAATCTACCTTGATGCTTGGAACTATATATGGACTTAGTTAGATTTGGAGTTGACCTGAGATGTATATTCTTTATGTTAGATATTGTGATTAACCTTGAATGGAAGTGAGAACGTGTGATGATCTTGATCGATGATCTTACTGTTAATCGATGGTGAGTATATGACTAGACATAACTGACTGTTTATGTGAGACTCTGATATACTGATAATATAAAGGATTAGAGTAAATCAACAGGCATGAGATAGCTGGTTATTGATTTATTGAGGTGATGGTTTACCATATCAGATACTTTCACATGGATTGATACTTGATGTTCATGATGATTGTGTTGGGACTATTGGTTGATAGATCAGTTACTATTGTATCTTAATGCAGCTGGATGAGATATTGATCAGTTCTAGATGAGTCTATCTATTGAGCAGTATCCAGGCTTGTTATTGTATTCATGTTATTGAAAGTTACTGGGAAAATATTGTCACACCGTAACACATGTATTTTTTTCATTGTTCTACCGTTTATGCGGTAATATTGTCCACATTGTTATTGTTACATCATTGATATTGTTACTGTCACCGTATCGTCCTAATAATCGAAATAACATGGATATTGATTTTTATAAATAATAATGTAATAGACAACTTACATCGGGATTGGGAAAATTGATGGAGGAGACATCGTCTGTATTTTGGGTGGACCTAGGATGCAGGTTGCGCAGCAGAGATACGGTTCCACCACAGGGTTCCGGGGGATGATTGACATCCCGTATTGTTCATATTGTTATTGTTATTGACTACCTAGCGGTAGGACTTGGTTTCAACGCCAAGTGATTGGGCCGTGGTTCCGGGTATGTACGGAACCCACCTAAAGCATGAACAATGTCTCTTCTACTGATTTCAATAACATAGGATTTCGATTGACACGTGTGACAGGCGTAGTATGGGATGCGTCTATTACAGGTGGCAATTGGTGTTCGCTGACATAATTGATAACAAAACTGAAATATTATATTGATATTACTGACTGAACATAGATATATACATGTTATAATAGACACCTGATTGTACACTGGACCCTAACATGACTTATTCTTCCCACATGATATATATATATATATATACACATATATACATACATACATACATACATACATATATATATATATATATATATATATATATATATATATATATATATATATACATACATATATACATACATACATACATACATACATACATATATATATATATATAGACTGTGATAGATACCTGACCTGATTTGATATTTGATTTCTGTATTGACTAACTTTATTGCTCTCTATTCATGTTTCATATATTTATCTGTCTTATTCCAGTATTGTTTATCATTATGTACACACTGTTTATATGCACGAGCACCTTCCTTTTTCTTACACACTCATTAGGTCGCTTCCTGATGACCTTGGATCTGCACGTCCAGGTACTAGATATTTCATGTTATTGATCAGGTGTTCGATTGAGACCGGACATGTTGCGAGGAGCTGGATTTTTTCTCTATCCACTCTGGTATTATTGTCTTTCTTTTTATTCCTATTGATTCTGTAGTTTCCCTGATCCTCTATACTTTGTTATCAGTTATTATTCCATTCCTTATTTATATGTTATCATGTGTGGATGTTTATATGTGATATTGATCATGATTCATTTTAGTAGATTTTTATAGCTTGTTCGGATTACTTTAGGCTTAGCGTGTATACGTGAGGTATTCTCCTCACGTATATACGTCGCCGACTCTCGTCGCGACTCCGTTTTTACGTATTTTAGGAAGCGGGGTGTGACATACTGAGAGAAGCTACCATTGCAGTATCATCTTCCTGTGAAAGGGAGATGATATTACAAGATTTGCCCTTCAATTTAGGTTAGGTCAAATCCAATTGCTTGTCATTGAAATATCCAGGGCACCCACATAATTTCTTTAGATTTGGTCGTCAATGGAATGAAACCCTTGGCCTTCTGCTTTTTAGCAAGTGGGTTGGTCACTTCCATCTTCCCTTTTGGGAGGGGTTAGTTCGTCTTGAACCACCACCTTGGGGAAGTTTCCAAAATTGAGGATTACCATGTTGGCAATAACCTTGTTCTTCTCTGACTTTAGAGTCAGAATACCTGCTTCTACTAGCGCTTTGATCTAATCCTTGAGGACAAAGCACTTGCTGGTAGGATAGTGGACCATTCCATGGAAGAGGCAATAGTTGGGATCATTTGTACGTCTAACTTTATCTGGGCGCCTGACCTCAGGTAACTTCAGCTTGTTACTTTTGTTGAGCAAGTAGAACACTGTCACCACCTGCTCATCCTTGGAAGAGTATTGCCTCTGAGGAGGTTTGAACTCTGGAGTGTTACTGGAGTTATTTTTTTGGTTTGGGCGGAGCTTTGTCAGACAGTTCCACAGCTAGAATTTCTTTCCCTTTGGCTTGGGAAGATTGAGCTGTGTCGTGTACTTTATTGTTGGTCCCCCATCTGCTCTTGGGAAACAGGGGCCTCAAATTTCTTATCTGACTTTTCAGCTATTTTAGCTTGTTTAACAAGCTTTTTCTAGGTGTGGGGCTTAATGGCTCCCATGCGGACTTCCACCTTGTCGAGGAAGTTGTGCCTACATGTCTGGAGTAACATAGGTAAGGACATGCTTGAGGGGCATAAAGGAGAAAGGTTGCGGAACCTCTTTATGTAGTCCTTTACAGACTCTCCTCCTTTGTGGACTGTGGAGAGGAGCTTGTCCATGGTCACTTCGACGTCATCCTCATAGAATCGGTCGAGGAACCGAGTTATCAGGTCAACCCAAAAATTGATGGAGCCGTTAAGAAGGCTCTTGAACCAGTCAAATGCTTTCCTTGAGAGTGCCAATGAATAGCCTGGTTACAATAACATCGTTATCTATTACATTATCGGTTTAGGACCGAAAGTAATATATATACTGGTTCGGCGAGCTCTTGCCATCATACAAATGCAACGTCAGTGGATTGAATTTTGGTGGGTACGGAACTGAATCCCACTCCAGCGGGTAAGGACAGGTCATCCCTACCATTTTTAGCTCATCTTGTTGAGATATGCATGTTATCTGCGCTTAAATGCCTTTTATGACGTCAACATCGATTGAGGATGTCTCTTTTGAATGCTCACCCTCAGAAGTATCTTTATTGAGATTTTCCTCTTCTCGATCATGGTGGCCGGAGGTCTTCTCAATGTTCTGATTAGTCAGGAGCTGTGTCAACATACATTGGATGTTGTCCAAGGCCTCTTGCCGATTCTTGAAAGTTTGCCCTGAGTATCCATGCGGCGACGGAGATCATTATCATTACTGTTATCGACCATGTTGACCGATATAAACCCTGTCTGGACAGAGCTAATGGTGTTGGAAGAAGCATAGTTGCGACCTTCCCCTTCATTGTCTGACCATTGAAACAAGTGTCTCAACGACTCAGGTGATGTAACACCTCTTGACGGAGAGGGCTGATAGGGTATTGCTTCCCTAGAGCGAGTACCTCGAAAGACACCCTCTCGCCCAATCAGAATTGTCCTAAGTCAGGATTATAGTCAGAATCTGGAGAGCTAAAAGGAGGAGGGTTAACCCCCTGCCTCTTACGCCTGGATCGTCGCTGATCATTTCCTTTGCCTATCATGTTATCAGAGGCTGCCGAAAGGTTTGGCACCTTCAGAGTCTTCTTCTTCAGAGACTTAGTCTCTTGAAAGTTTGAGCATTAACAGATAATCGGTCGAAGACTTATTGTGGAAGAGGTGTTGTGAGGATTGACCCCAAATAATAGTGGACAAAATGTGATGTTACCAGTTGACATCCCGTCCGCACTGGGACGGGGAAATATGAATTGGATTTTCAGAGCGGAGCTTCCTCTTGCTGCTCAGATAGCCCCTCAAATCTTAGTTAGCTGAGCCTAGCCGGTCCAAGATTGAAACTTTGGGAGACAGGGGAATAATCCCCTTGGGTTGGGGAGCGTTTGACTTAGCCTTTGTAGCAGAATTCCGCTTTGTAAAGGTAGTTTGTCCAGCCTTTGTTGAAGCTAGATTAACTTCGCCGTACGCTCTAGCTTCGCCGGGCGAAGGTGTCTTAGCGCTGTTAGACAGCGCTTTAGTCTTATGAAAACTTGCGAAATAGCCTCGCCAAACGCTTTGGATGTGTTAGCTTCGCTAGAGGAAGTTATTCTAGCTTTTGGCAAAGCTAGTTTAGCTTCATTGTACACACTAGCTTAGCCAATGTAAGCTATTCTAGCGCCGCTAGACAACACTTTAGCCTTGGAGAAGACTTGCGAGGTTACTTCGCCAGACACAGAGTGTTTTAGCTTCACCACAAGAAAATGTTCTGGCGTCGCCAAACAGCGCTTTAGCCTTAGCCTCGCCAGAGAGGTAGGCTTTAGCCTTAGCTCTTTTGAGAGCTACTCCAAACGACATAGCCTGATGGCCAGGGGCTATTGAAGTACTTCACCAAAAGCTGGGAGAAGGTTGGGGAAGGTTTATTAAGCTCGCCAGAAACTATTGCAGGGTCGTCAGACACCCTAGTAGCTTCGCCAGGACTGCCTTGGCTAATTTTGTGGCTACTCTAGCCTCATCAGAGACTGTAGAGACTGCAATAGGCTCGCCCAGAGCCTTGTTAGCCTTGCCAGAGGTTTACTTTCAAGAGTTAGCCAAAGGAGATTTGGGTAACCTTCATGTGCTTGTGCGCACAAAGATGACTTGTACTGCCCATAGAGAGAAGTTGCTCGAACTTCTCTTGGTCAAATTGAATGATCAACATCTCAGCAGTAGACCCGAGGGTCTGATCGTCGCATTGCGACACGACTTTCTCATTTATTGAGAAAGGATTGCCCAGTAGAGTCGCTATCTTGTTTTCTATAGAAAAGTTTGTTGTGTTTTCATAAAACTTAAGAGAGAAGAAATACAGGTAATTTAAACAGAAAATTCATGTAAGAATCCTCTATAAAATTGATTCTGAGAAAGTGTGTTGATAGGAGTCTGATCAGCGCGCGATTGTCATGAACCGAAGAATCCGCCTGTGACACGATCACTTTCTCCCTTTGATGTGCGAGCGACAAGCTTCGAGTAGTATTGCTACTAGGAATTTCTTCTCGCTTGATTCGAAAAATTCCTTTGAGAACGAAGGATTAGGGTGTTGGAACCCTGTGTTAATCATTGGATGAGGGAATGATTCCCTATAAGCTCTTGGGAGCAAGAAACAAGTCTCTTTTTTTATGTGTATGTGTGTCTTGTGCACTTCTCACTCATCACCTCGAGCTTAGTCCGCTAGTGGGCTATTTATAGGCCTCACAGGGGTAAGCATCCCCTAAAAATCAGTATAGGCTGTTCAACAGCCTTTAAGCCTTGTCGGCGAGGCTAAAATAGCTGCCAGTGAAGCTAGGACAACCTTTGACTAGGCTAGGCAACAACTGTTGGCTTTAGAGGAAGCACAATCCTCTTTAATGTCTCCTTTTAGTGAGGGACATAATTGAGTGTAACCGCCATTAAAAGTGGTCATTAACCCCACTAACTTAGTGGGGTGGCAGCCCACTAATCCCGCTCAGGAGTTTGAAATGGTCAAAAAGACATGAAGCTTCGCCAGTTCGCGAAGCTACATTGAAGGCAAAGCTAGCTTGCTGCGAGGCTAAGCTTCAAGCTTTTTGGCGAAGCTAATATGTTGATGAAGCTAGCCTGCTGCGAGCATAAGCTTCAAGCTTCTTGGCGAAGCTAGCCTGTTGCGACGTTAAGCTTCAACCTTTTTGCGAAGCAAGCCAGTTTGGCTAAGTTAGCCAGTTTGACTGAGTGTGAACTGATTGTGTAACTATCTGCGACTTACCTTTTAGAAGTGTCAACAAGTTAGACCAACTGGAAAGCTACATGAGATTTTGTCTTTTAGAAGTGTCAACAGACCATTTCTAGACTATCTTCTTCTACATTTTCAATGGGAACTTTCACTAAGAGGGTCTTGGCTTGACTCAGACACTGGTTGGTGAGGTGATCATACCCTTGACATCTATAGTATTGGGTACACGGGTTGACCTTTGCTGGTTCACTAGCCGTTCTTCTCTTGGAGGCTGCTGGTTTTGCAATAGAAGAACCTGCTGATTTGACACTTGAGGAACTAGAGGCAGGTTTACTCGGAGCCGAAAAGGATCGGCTAAAGCTAAGTTTGCTAGCATTTATCTTAGAGCCATTCTTAGAATCAGTTCAATGAAAGTAGGATCCACTAGACTCATCTAAATCGCTAACTAACTGATATGCGTGTTCTAGGGTCGTGATGCCTCGAACTATGAGTTCTCGGTGGTAATCGTCCCTAAAACCTGACGTAAACCTAGATAGGGTATGTTCAGGAGATTCAAACTCGACGGCACCACACCGATTCAAGTATTCATCAAACTTAGCAATGTATTCGGTAGCCAATTTGTTTCCTTGAGTCAACTTATTTTACTTGTCCAGTAATTACTGACTGAAAGAAGGTGGAACATATTTCAACATAAACTTCTCTTTCATGTCCTCCCAAGTCTCAACTGGATCATCTGTTTTATACCTTAGCATCCTTTCAAGGTTCTCTCAATATTGTCCGGCTTATTCAGTTAGCTTCATCATGGCAAACTGAATTTTCCTAGACTTGGACATGTCACACTAACGAAAGTAGTGGTCCATAGCTAGTTGCCAATTTATGTACGCCTGAGGGTCTAAACACGTCGAAGGAAAGAGCATCTACTTTTATGCTTTTGATATACTGGGCATCTGGCTCATCTATTTGTATTGTAAAGTTGAGCTCGCACACGCCTGGGTGACCTACTGTTATTTCGAGACTCGTTCTCCTTTGCGGTTCTCCTTCGATTGGATTCTAACCTTTCAAGTCATGTGGCTAAATCTCTACAATTGACATCAGCCTGGTCCCTAAACTCTTGCAGTCGTCGGTCCATTTAGTCCATCCTAGCAATGAGTGTGTTAAGTGTATCCTTAAGGTTAGGATCCATTAGTGCAGAGGTTTCTCCTACAAAAAATTCTACCACTTCTAATTGGCATGCAAGTCCCTGACTAATTCTAACTGCAAACTACCCTAAGGTGAGATGTATGCTATGCAGAGGAATCAGAGATCAGATTAATGACAAATAATATCAGTTTTAAGCTTTGTTGATTAACACATAATTAAGAAAATGTAATGTTTGGACAGTGATTAAACTACGCATGCTAACAAAGTAAATTTCAAATCAGTTCAATTGACCACAAATTCAAGTTAATTGAGTTGCACATTAATATCAATTTAGGTTTTCACTCAAGGTCAGATTCACACACTCACTTTTTTCGTGAGTAGCAGTCAATAGATTCTACCTTTTGACAGATTAAAGGAGCTAACTGAATAGAAAATTCAATGATTACCTGGGAGACGATCGAAACTTGAATCTGGATATGAATATTGTAGGCGCGTAGTATTTATCTCCATGAATCTGCTGCTTCGAAAATGGCTCGATTCGGACTTGAAATGAGCTCAGAATGACCTTCGAGAGAACTAAACTGAATTTGAACTGAGTCAGACTAAGCTCAACTCGCTGAGTCAGGCTGAGTCAACTCAAATGGCTCAGCTCAAGTGAACCAGGCCGGTTCAATGGGACCATGTCTGGCGGATCGAGTTTGGATCAGATTGTTTAGTAAGACCGGACCTAAACCCGATAACTTAATCCTTATCAGGTTAATGAAGATGGGTTTCAACCCGCTTAACCTGACAACCCGCTGATTCCCTTCTCCTCTCCCGATGCCTACTAGGGTTCGGAGATCTCACAGACGGCAGCGGCGATGGAGGTGCGACAAAGGCATAGGTAGGGAGGGGAACTCCGCCGATCTCAAGGTGGCGTCGACAAGGTGTAACGAAGTGGGATCTGAGGGTTGTAGACAACGATCTTGATCTTTGTGACGTGAGGGGCGACGACGAGACCTGTAGGACTCCAGTGAAGACGGTAATGTGGCTAGATGTTGTGACGAGGTCAGTGGTGGATGTCGACGACTGGATCTTGTAGAGGACGAGATCGGAGCTCATCAGCAAGGGAGGAGAGGAAAGGAGGAGGATGATCAGCTTCGTCGGTGTCATCGGACTAGCGATGTTGCAGAGGGTGCTATTGGCAAGGTCGGTGGAGGCTCAGTTGATGAGATCTATGGCGGCGATGGAGATCGAGGAGTGGAGGACCTCGCGTTAGGCGAGGGAGGTGGTAGAGCTTGAGGAGATGGTGGCGGCGAGGGATTTGATGGCGGTGGCGAGGGATAGGTGGTGGTGGCGGCACGAGATCTGTGAGGATGTGGCGGCGGGGTGGGTTTTGATGGAGATGATGATGGAAGATGATGATGACGATGGAGATGATCAGGGAGGGAGATGAACAGTAGAGGATTTTTTTCTTTTTTCTTTTCGTCTGATTAGGTTTTTAGATTTTTTTTGAGTAGATCTAGGGTTTTAGGAGAGGAATTTTTTTTAGGGGATTGGAATCTGGCTCTGACACCAAATTAATGTTAAATAATATGGATTGCAATCACCTTCAAATTTGAAAAGTAGAGTTTAAAACTTGAATTGAGAATCAGGATAGAATTTTGGGCTTCACACCCCTTGCATGAGCTTCACACCCAAAACTCAAGAGTAAAATCTCAAGAATTTAAACTGAAAATTTGAAAATTTCAATCATTCGATAATGATCTAAAAAGAAGTCTTGTGGTCTTTTTATAGGTTTTACAAAAAAGTAGTTCTAAGAAGTAACCGATGTGGTACTAAACCCCCACATAAAAGAAATACCACTAAAGCAAATAAACTAAAATAAAAAATAACTAAAACCAAAAAATACAGCATGCCATTTTTCTGGATCTAGAATAGACTCGATCAAACAATGATCTCTGATTGCAAGTAAATGTAGTGAGAATTACCATGTAGCTTTGGGCTAACGGGTCGTAATCCACGAGGAGGAATGCGATGAAAGCTTTTCGATGTATTGTTTCAAAAGTAAAGAATGGCGTTGATTTTTTTATGTGAAAAGAGAATGGAGAGTAGAGAGATGATTTAAAGAAAACTTGAAACTTGGGAAAGATTTTGGAGAAAATGATCTTTAAAGGCTTTGGTAGTGATGGTGTTTGTTTGTTTTTAATAAAGAGAAATCCGGGCTCACTAATCTTTACCCAACTCTAGATTCTTTTCTTGAAAAGTTTGAGTGCCTGAATGAGATTATAGGCAAAAAGTTTAGCCTTGTATTTAAAAGAGATCAAGTAAAACACATAAGATTGTTTATTTTAGAAATCGAACTTTAGTTTTTGAAATCTTTCTTTGAATTGAATGTTAAACCATCAAAGCAATAATAAAAACAAGTTCTTTTTAATGATAAATTTCAAGATTAAGTTCAAAATCTAATCCCATCCTCATGTGCCTTCAAGAACACTCGCAATAAGTAAGACTTAGTTTAAGACATTCATATGATTCAGTTGGTCTTTTCATTAACCGATCAAGAATCAATACTAGAGAGAAGAGATTAGTGAGCTCAGAAAGAAGAGATTTAACTACTCATTACTAAAAAGGAAAACATTAAATTGAAATTCAACATACGCGTGAGTTGGAGAGGAAAAGAAGTCCGTCAAATCTTTATTGATGTCACTTCAACTTCAGATTCAATCACTCTTTCTCCTCTTACTTTGTTTCTGAACTGAAGTACAGATTAAGAACTGAGATACAAATTTTCATAAACTATTTAACAATGAACCTAAACCCTAAAAATATTAAATTGAAATTCATTAAATTGAAATTCAACATACCCTAAAAATATTAAATTAAGAAGAGATTTAACTACTCATTACTAAAAAGGAAAACATTAAATTGAAATTCAACATACCCGTGAGGTGGAGAGGAAAAGAAGTCCGTCAAATCTTTATTGATGTCACTTCAACTTTAGATTTCAATCACTCTTTCTCCTCTTACTTTGTTTCTGAACTGAAGTACAGATTAAGAACTTAGATACAAATTTTCATAAACTATTTAACAATGAACCTAAACCCTAAAAATAAAGAGAAAAACTTAAACTAGTCTTCGGTCCCTCCTTCAGTAAACTCCCTGCCTTTTATAGTCAAAAACCCAGAGGGGAGAGGAGTGAGGAGAAAGGGAAGCTCACTATTTCTGAATTTGAATCCTCCCCTTTTCTCCAAACTTGATTTGATGTGGATATTCAATTCTGATCTGCAGCTTGTTGGCGTGTTGATTGCTGAATATAACTTATCAAATGATAGAATTAGAAATAGTAATTAACGTAAGAGTTGTAGCCCTTTAAGTCTTCTTTCTGGATCATCTTGAATCATCAGATTTGAGTTTCGGTAGCAAAAGTTATGACTCAAATACTAAAATGTATCCAGTCTGAATCTGAGTCAAAATTGTTTCATCTTATCCGTTGATCTTCTATCTATCCATTTATCCCTTTGGATTTTGAATTTGAACTCTATATTTGACGTTATCCTCGGTTGATTTTTAGCTAACAAAAATAGATTTATAAAAATCCGAATTTTACCGGTTTTCATTTGGTGTTATCTTTCTGATTTGCGTTGATCTTCAACTGAAATTATCCTTATACTCATGAATATTTGTCCTCATTTTTATTTAAGATTTAAATTTAATTAAATCAGAATTAAAGTGGGTTTTTGGGCTCAATTTTTTCCACCTCCATTAGTGATGGGCCTGCACATTATTAAATAAAAATAAGACTTATCAATAAGATTTATTAGATAATAAACATGGTAATGTAACAATATATATGCAATATCTGTGACCGATCACACCCCCGCACTTATCTTTTGCTCGCCCTCGAGCAAAACATCAAAACTAATCCTATTCAATTATTTGACAACTTTCGCAGGTCACTCGATTGCACTGAGCATGTGCAACAAGTCGTTAAATCTCTAAGTTACTCCTAGAGGACGAGTTTTGTCTCGTAAGGGTTTTCAGTAGATTGCATCCACAAAATCCATAAAAAAAAGAAAAAGTGTTAGTATTTTGAAAAGAAAAAAATATTTGAAGTATTATTGTAAGAGTTCAAGTAATCTAGAAGTTATAGGAAAATCAAACTTTTCATTCCTAAACTTAGTCTCTATTCAAAAACATGTCATCAATTAAAGTAAGGAGTCAAATTGTATTTTTCATATAGTCTATTATTTTACCCTAAGCATATGCACCTTCGTGATCGTGAAATTTTGACTAAGGGTTCTTTAACTTTAACTCTTATACCTTATTTATTTTTGGTGTTATTATTCCTTAATTCCATTAGGCTTTCTAATCTGCCCATGTAACGAGCCTTTAGTCGGTGACACCCAAACCGGACAGTTTAAGGGAACCAGGTGAGAAAACCCCCAAGGACTTAAGCACTCGAGTAAATAAGACCACAGAATTAAGGATTTTTATTTATAAAATGTACCCCTTTTAGGCGTGAATACTTATGCTTTATGAGACACAAATACCCAGCTTAATCAGAGAATTTATATTTATATTTTTCTTTTTTTATATATAAGACATAAGAATCTTTGTTTTTGAACCCTAAGTGTGTAAGTGTATAAAGTGTGCATATTTCATCAAGGTAAAGATCAAGATTAAATTACTTTTTCAAATTTTCTTCCTAACCTTAGAAATCAAACAAGTCATCTTATTTTGACCAAGTATAAGAAATTCTAATTATGATTCTCCTATTCCTTGTACTTGACAGGGATCAGACCCGACAATAGCTCACTAATATTAGTGGCTAAGAAGACTTTCTTGGGAACATTAGTCTTTCTCTTCTTAGTGCACATGTCTTTAAGAAATTTTGCATAGGATGAGACTTGTTGGATGACATCAAGAAGTGACACATTTATCTTCACTTGATTGAAGATCTCAATTATCTTATCCATGTGTGAATTTTGTTTATCGTTTTTCAGCCTATTAGGAAATGGTACTATAGGCTTGTGCACCTGACTGGCTGACTTATCCGTTTCAGATTCGTCAGGTTTGGAAGAATTGGGACTAGATGAGGTGGATGCTTGTGTGTGGTTGTGCTGAATGGGATTGGATGGTGTTGACACTTGATTATCAACTTTCTTTCCCGACCTCATGTATGAACAACATTACATTGATTCAATGATTGATCCTCAGTCAAATGGACTTGTTGAGAATTTCGAGGATTCGTTACTGGTTGACTAGGTATGGTACCCTTTAGCCTCTCAATCTTAGTTCTTCATGTACCTTCCATGTTTCTTTCAAAATCAGTCATTCTCCTCTCAAGTTAAGGATTTTAGAAGAAAGATTGTGGAGCTTGGTTGGGAAAGTTTTGTTGATAATATAAAAAATTGGGCGGATGGTTGGAAGAATTGTGATGGAAATTTGAAAAGTTGGGTTGATGATTGAAAGAATTATTAGAATGTTGGAAGTGGTTTGAATGATTTGGCCGTGAGTGGTCATTGTTGTTTTGGCTCCATGAGAAATTCGGATGATTTCTCCAGCCAGGATTGTAAGTTTGTGCATAAGGATTATTGTTGGGCCTTGAAAAGGCCGCATTCATCGGTTCAGAAAATTGTTATTGAGCTTGAACCACTGGACACTCCTCAAACACATGATTCATGGCTTGACACTAAGTACAACCCGGAATTGGAAATTGGTTTGGGCTTGACTTGATCGACTGGACTTGTTCCTTTGTTTCTAAAACTTCCAGTCTTCTCGCTAGGTTTGCTATTCTAGCCTCGGCAGCTATGGATGATTCAATATAATGGAGACCTCCTTTGAAGAGATGGAGTTTGAATTCTTAGAGTTTTCATTCGTCGGTTCCCATTGGATGGTCTTTTCAGCTAAATTCTCATATAAATCATATCCTTCATTTTCATCCTTTTGCAAGAATCCCCCTTGGCACATGGTTTCTAAGAGGGTCTTGGTTGAATAGTCTAAACCGTCATAAAGAATTTGGCATTGTCGCCATTTCTCTATTTCATGGTGAGGACATTGGACAAGGAGGTCCTTGAAGCGTTCAAAGTACCTCCAAAACGGTTCACTAGGTTCTTACTTGAATTGCATGATGTTCTTCCTAATGAGAGCGGTCTTATGAATTGGATAGAATTTCTTCAAGAAGACTTTGATGAAACCATCCCATGATGTGATAGAGTAGGCCGCTAAGCTGTAAAAACATTTCTTGGTTAAGTCCTTAAGAGCAAATGGGACAAATCTCAAACTATTAGCATCATCTATAAGGTGTGAGATTTTCATCATTAAGCATACTTCCTCAAATTCTCTTATGAAAAACTAAGCATCTTCGGACTCTAAGTCATGAAACTTAGGGAGTGTATTGATGAACTGAGGCTTGAGCTCAAAGTTGTGTTCACCAACCGATGGAAGTTGGATGCACGATGGAAGTGTAGTTCTAATGGGATAGAACCTATCCTGTAAAGATGTCGGTTGAGCCATAACCGGATCTGATTTTGGTTCAAGCTTGAGTGGTGATGTGTTTCTAGTTAACCTAGATGAATTTGGGTCTCTCGACCACACTTGCATACACAAACACTCCTACAAACAAGTCACCAATTGTCAATAAGAAAAAGCAACCAAGCCTAGTTTAAGGCAACCTTGACCTAAACAACTCCTAACTGGTTGATTGTCCACAGGAGGTATAATGCAGACTTTGACCACAAGCTAATCAGCCAGGTCAGGGAAAGATTGGTGGGAGGTATCCGCGCAAAAGCGACGGGCCTAATTAAGCCAAACCACCAGCCTTCGGGGTTTCGCCCCTCAATCCCTGTCCTTAGACACTAATTTGACAGGAGTCAAATTCTATCACCTTCCCCTTAGGATAATCTCCTAATGAGTTCGAGATGTCCCTAAGGCCAACATCTATTAGATTTTAAGTTAGGCTTAGGCTGTGCGTGTGGAGATGGTTTGTGAGCTAAGGAAGGGTAATGACTTCCCCACTTTATCTTGTTTTGAGTTTTGCCCTTAAAACAGATTGTGCAAGTGTGCAAGTATAAAGCAGTAGTAACAATCAAAAAGTAAGTAAATCACCCAAGAATGTTCCTATGCTAGATACTATGCAAACGTACCTTGTTTTCAGCTTTCTTCAACAGTAATTGTAAAAGAAACGTAATTAGACAAATGCCTAAAATGTAAGTCTAAACGTTTTTTAAGCAATTAACAATCAATCAGATTACTGTTGGATTAAAAACAGGGTATGTGGATATCAGATATAGCAGAATTAACACACAAAAAATTGTATTTTTGCAAAGCAATATGTCCTGCAAAAAAGAGTTTTTTAGTAGTCCAAAAAAATTTCAAGCTTTTGCGCTGCAATTTCTTGAAATTCTGTTTCCTACTTTTAGAGTAGGGACACAGAATAGCAAGTGTTCTCTTGCAATGTTTGAGCGCTAAATCTGATTTCTTGATGGCCCTGAAACAAAACACCAAACTTGTTAAAAAACAATTACATTGTTCCCTCCCCGGCAACGATGCCAAAAATTAATTTCAAGTAAATGCAGTGAGAATTACCGTGTAGTTTTGGGCTAACGGGTCGTGATCCACGAGGAGGAATGCGAGAAAGCTTTTCGATGTATTGTTTCAAAAGCAAAAAAAAATGGTATTGATGTTTTTTTATGTGAAAAGAGAATGGTTTAAAGAAAACTTGAAACTTTAGAAAGATTTTGGAGAAAATGATCTTTAAAAGGCTTTGATAGTGATGGTGTTTGTTTGTTTTTTAATAAAGAGAAATCTGAGCTCACTAATCTTTACCCAACTTTAGATTCTTTTCTTGAAAAGTTCGAGTGCCTCAATGAGATCATAGGCAAAAAGTTTAGCCTTGTATTTAAAAGAGATCAAGTAAAACACATAAGATGATTTATTTTAGAAATCGAACTTTAGTTTTTAAAATCTTTCTTTGAATTGAATGTTAAACCATCAAACAATAAAGCAAGCATGGAATAAAAACAAGTTCTTTTTAATGATAAATTTCAAGATTAAGTTCAAAATCTAATCCCATCCTCATGTGCCTTCAAGAATACTCGCAATAAGCAACGCTTAGTTTAAGGCATTCATATGATTCAGATGGGTCTTTTCATTAACCGATCAAGAATCAATACTAGAGAGGAGAGATTAGTGAGCCCAGAAAGAAGAGATTTAGCTACTCTTTACTAAAAAAGAAAACATTAAATTGAAATTCAACATACCGGTGAGTTGGAGAAGAAAAGAAGTCCGTCGAATCTTTATTGATGTCACTTCAACTTCAGATTACAATCACTCTTTCTCTCTTTCTCACTTTGCTTCTGAACTGAACTACAGATTAAGAACTGAGATACAATTTCTCATAAACTATCTAACAATGACTCTAAACCCTAAAAATAAAGAGAAAAACTTAAACTAGTCTTCGGTCCCTCCTTCAGTAAACTCCCTGCCTTTTATAGGCAAAACCCCAGAGGGGAGAGGAGTGAGGAGATAAGGGAAGTTGACTATTTCTGAATTTGAATCCTCCCCTTATCTCCAAACTTGATTTGATGTGGATATTCAATTCTGATTTGTAGCTGTTGGCGTATTGATTGCTGAATATAACTTATCAATTGATAGAATTAGAAACAGTGATCAACGTAAGAGTTGTAGCCCTTTAAGTCTTCTTTCTGGATCATCTTGAATCATCAGATTTGAGTTTCGGTAGCGAAACTTATGATTCAAATACTAAAATATATCCAGTCTGAATCTGAGTCAAAATTGTTTCATCTCATCCGTTGATCTTCTCTCTCTCCATTTATCCCTTTGGATTTTGAATTTGAACTCTGTATTTGACGTTATCCTCAGTTGATCTTTAGCTTAACAAAATAAATTTATATAAATCCGAATTTTACCGGTTTTCATTTGGTGTTATCTTTCTGAATTGTGTTGATCTTCAGCTGGAATTATCCCTATCCTCTTGAATATTTGTCCCCATCTTTATTTAAGATTTAAATTTAATTAAATCAGAATTAAAGTGGGCTTTTGGGCTCAATTTCCTTCCACCTCCATTTGTGATGGGCCTGCATATTATTAAATAAAAATTAGACTTATCAATAGGATTTATTAGATAATAAACATGATAATGTGACAATATATATGAAATATCTGTGACCGATCAGTCTCAGAGGCTTGATGCCCTCGTCATTTGCGCTAAGAGACAGTTGGATCCATATTATAAAATATATAGATTCAACATTCTCTCACTTTCGTGTTACCGTAACAACAGAAATAATTTTCTGATTATGAAGTGTTAGAACTTAGAAGGTATATATCTATAGAAAAATTCATAATATGGTGCTCTCATGAGTTCCATGATGGGGACAACCTAGATTGTATCAAAAGTCTAGTCTTTGCTTGTGTAACAAGTTTTAGAGAAAAAATTCTCTTGCTTGTGGAAGTCATCTTCCCAATTTTTAATTTCTGTAGAAAGTCTTGTCCTTCAACATCATTTTTTTTATATGTTTTTTGCTTTCTTGTTACTATTGTTTATATATCTTGATTGCAACATCTCATCTGATCTTCCCCATGTAGCCTACAGAGGACAGAGAACAGAGAACAGTCCTAACAGAACCTTTTATTCCCACATAATCAGGACCTGGTCCAAAAATTACAGCATATAAGTGTTTTTGATTATGCCAAGAGAGCTGACTTTAGTAAAACATCACCTCATGGAGGTTACTTTTTAATGAATCAGGTGGATAACTCCTCTACATCTCTTGATAGGACAGAAAATACCACTGAATATTATGGAGGTTAGATAGAAAAATTACTGTGGCCTCTATAATTGCTTTTCCCTTCAATCACTTGGGCAACAGTATTATTCAAAGAAGTGGAATAAAGGGAAAAAGTTAGTGCTCCTTTAGGGACAGTAGATTCCACCTGAATAACAAACTTATATTGTTGGGAAGAAATAACAACCTGAAAAAGGAGCCTTGTTCATCCTTATCTGGTTTGAACTTGAAGTGCTATTTTAATTGGCGAAAAGAAGAAGCCCTTTGGATCACAATTTGTATTCTTGGGTTGGAGATGAGGTTTTATGTTCTTAGCCAATTCAATGACAAAGGTGATTAAGACCAGAATTAAGATTGATATTGTATTCTTGCTGGTTCTGCCAGATTTGTTAAATTATATCTCCATGGCTGCTAAAAGAAGAGGAAAGAACTAATATTTGATTGAAAATGGTGAAAATATGGAGTTTGGAAATTTGTGGATTTCTATATATAACGTATTTCCAATAGAAAAGGATATGCAACTGGCTCTTCCCAGTCAAGCTATCATGACAAATACAAATAGAACTTTTCTAACACATACTCTCATCTTAGAAAAATTGGTCGTTATTCCAAGGATTATAATATTTTCCTTCATCTTTGGGTTGCAGAGGATTCAGTAACCTTGTTGTCATATGTGTGAAGAGTTACTATGAAGAGTTACAAGGGACGTGCATATCCTGTGTGGCATGTACTTCGTCCATGCTCTATAGAAACAACCAAGTTTTCTTCCAAGGGCCAAAATCATTACACTTGTCTTATAAAAGTCAGAATCATATCGCAAACTTTATTGATCTTCTTAGCTTATTATTGTCTAGCCTCCCCCTGCTGCCCTGCTGGGTTATAAATAAACAATGAAGTTCCTGGATTCAATTGAAGAGGTACACAACCGCCCCTATTTGTACCTTTGAACTTTCCATCGATCAGCTATATATCTTTCTCCATGGAGCTGCAGCCCTTTATCTTCTTGTCCATTGAACTCCTGTTATTGCTACTGACCTCCTCTTATCCTAGCCCGG
Source organism: Agave tequilana (assembly GCA_038442645.1). Taxonomy (NCBI): domain Eukaryota; kingdom Viridiplantae; phylum Streptophyta; class Magnoliopsida; order Asparagales; family Asparagaceae; genus Agave; species Agave tequilana. Next base: position 43,978 of record JAVJIF010018549.1, read on the forward strand.
CCGCATCAAGGACATACAGCAATTTCACGGACCTCGAATCACTGTTGGCCTTCAAAGCTCAGGTCAGTGACCCTTACAAAATTTTAGCCTCTAGTTGGACCACCAATACGTCCTTTTGCAGTTGGATTGGTGTCTACTGCAGCGGACAGCGTCAGCGAGTCACTGCCATCGACTTACTGCATGTGCCTCTCCAAGGTACCATCTCACCGCACCTGGCCAACCTCTCCTTCCTCTCTAAACTCGACCTTGCCAATTGCTCTCTTACTGGCTCCATTCCCCAAGTCCTTGGTCGACTACAACGTCTTACGTTATTCTTCCTCGAATTGAACTACTTCTCTGGTCCCCTTCCTTCTAGCATCTTAAATATGTCTTCACTAATCCAATTCTTTTGTCATGATAACAATCTCTCGGGTACTCTCCCATCAAATGGGAGCTATATCATGCTCCCTCGCCTGCAACGCATCTCTCTCTCATCTAATCATCTGACTGGAGAGATCCCTTCCAGCTTTGCTCAGTGCAGGGACCTTCAATCCCTTTCTTTGTCCTTGAATGAGTTTACAGGAACCGTACCTGCAGAGCTTGGCAGCTTTCCAGAACTCACAGAATTACATCTTGGAGGGAATCAACTAAGGGGAATGATCCCGAGTTCTTTAGGCAATCTCACAAAGCTCGAGGAACTCGATCTAAGCATAAACAAGCTGGAAGGACAAATTCCCCATGAGTTGGGGAATCTACTAAATCTAAAGAAACTACTTCTTGGGGTTAATTTCTTAAATGGTTCATTACCCACTTCTTTCTTGAATATTTCCATGCTTAAAGATTTCGAACTTACTAATAATGATCTTACTGGATATGTGCCTGCTACACTTGGAAAGTCCATGCCTCTACTTGAGCGATTATTTTTTTGGAGGAAACAAGCTGTCTGGAGATCTTGAGTTTATCACATCTCTTTCCAACTGCAGGGATTTAAATTATCTTCAGTTGTTAGACAATGAGCTGAAAGGCGTCCTTCCGGATTCTGTTGGAAATCTTTCTATTCATCTTGAGTATTTTCATGCTGGCTTTAACAATATAAGGGGGGAAATTCCTGCAAGTCTATTTAACCTAAGTAGTCTTATCTCTCTACATCTTGGAAAAAATGAGCTGACTGGAGACATACCATTACTCTTTGCAAGACTAAAGCGGCTTCAATATATGTCACTGGATAGTAATGAAATAAGAGGATCCATTCCATATGAACTTGGTGTATTGACAAGCTTGCATGTGTTGCTCCTTTGAAACAACAGACTTGTTGGTTCTATACCAGATTCTATAGGTAACATCAGCGGGCTACAATACTTATCACTATCTGCCAATAGGCTGTCTTCAAACATTCCTCATGATTTGTGGAACCTAACAGGTCTCATTGAACTGAACCTTTCAAACAATATCCTTGATGGCATACTTCCTTTTAAAGTGGGAGCCTTAAAGTCTTTAGATGTTTTGGATCTATCATCAAACTTGTTGTCAGGCAACATTTCTAGGGCTCTAGGCCAACTCCAGATGCTTACGCATCTCGATCTTTCTAATAACTCATTTCAAGGGCAAATTCCACAATCTCTGGGGGCCTAATAAATGTCAAGTACCTCAACCTATCTAACAATTCTCTATCTGGTGCTATACCAAAGTCCTTAGCAGATTTGCAGTATCTACATAGTCTAGATCTTTCATTCAATAAACTGCAAGGACAAATTCCAGAAGGAAGAGTTTTCTCAAATCTCACCATCCCGTCTTTAAAAGGGAACACAGAACTTCGTGGAGCACCTCAGCTGGACTTTCCACCTTGCTCCCTAAATGTTAAAAACTCTCGTTCAACAAGAGAAGTACGCTTGCTCAAATATATCTTTCCTCCAATTGCTTTTATTGTGGTTGGATTTGCTAGCTTGTGTCTTATATGTGTAATCTGTCGAAGAAGGAAGATGATAAATATGACTCAGAGAGAGTCATTAGGTTTTAATGACCACAGAGGGATTCCGTATCTTGATCTAATTCGTGCTACCGAAAATTTCAGTGATGCCAACTTGTTGGGAAGGGGGAGTTTTGGTTCGGTGTTCAGAGGATGTCTTGATAGTGGATTGATCGTAGCAGTTAAAGTCTTCAATTTGGAAACTGAAGGGGCATTCAAGAGTTTTAATGAAGAATTTCGAGCTTTAAGCAATATTCGACACAGGAATTTGATAAAACTGATAAGTATATGTTCCAGAGTTGATTTCAAGGCTCTAGTCCTTGAGTTCATGCCAAATGGAAGCCTTGATCAATGGTTGTACTCTGATACTCACTGCCTCAATCTACTCCAGAGGTTAAACATAATGGTGGACGTGTCATCAGCACTTGAGTATCTGCACCATCACCTTCCTCATACTGTACTACACTGTGATTTGAAGCCAAGTAACATCTTGCTGGATGAAGAAATGGTAGCACGTCGGTGACTTTGGCATTGCAAAATTGCTGTTTGGTGATAATAAATCCATGGCATCTGCCAGCACACCTGGCACCATAGGTTATGTAGCTCCAGGTATGTTCATACAAACTAAATTAATCTTAATATATATCATTTTTTAAATGCACTAATTAAGCTTAATATATATTCATCTGGCCTTTGTTTACAGAGAGAGAGTAAAAAACAAACAAAGAAAGGATTTATGTAAAATGTGATCTTTTTTCATCTTGTAGATTCTTTTTATTACATTAAACTTTGAAGAATTATCCTAAGTTTTATATGCTTAAATAGAGTGGATATTGAGTTTCTGCAGCTGCCCTTTCTGGCTATAGTTGGCTCATCTGGGATCTGATCTTGATCTCGATTATAGCAAAAATTATCCCAAAAATGGTTACTTCTTATTGTTGTTAGGTCCCTTCTAATAAGTTTTCATGAACTTAATTTAATATTCTGTAATTATAATGAAATTCTAACAAAAACTAAACTTAAACGAACAAGCTACACAAGCAAGTATTGTATCTAATACATAGTTCTGTGTTTATTGCATGGGGGGTCGTGATATATATATATATATATATATATATATATATATATATATATATATATATATATAGAGAGAGAGAGAGAGAGAGAGAGAGAGAGAAATGTATATCAGCCTGCAGCTGAGAGAACTCTCTCAGCCTGCGGTGACGTGGCTCAATTTTGTCACCCCACTAACTTGCGGCCCGCTTATAGGAAGAAGTTAAATTACCAATACCCCTTATGAAAAGCTACTATTTCGGTAATTTTCATTATTGTTTATTATTATTTGCTCAAAAGGTAATTTTTGGAGCGCACGTTGTCAGACTTAGGTTATTGTTTATTATTATTTTTCCCCCTTTTTTTGCCGCTCTTTATAGGATTTAGGTTATTGTTTATAAATTATTTTTCCCCCTATTTCCTTACCTCTCTTTGTCAGATCTAGGTTCTCCTTTTCAGCCTGCGATAAACTTTTTTCTGAAAATATAAAACCAGTCTGCGATAAATTTTTTATCCAAAATATTTAATGTCGACGTCTGAGCAGTCTACTGGCGATCTAAATATGGAAGATATTGCATCTGGTTCTACTTTCTCTCAGAATATTGAAAATCTTGAAGGGTTGACATCTTTGCATGCCGATCAACAGGTTTTAATTGTTTCAATTTTTTAAAAACAATTTCTTAAATATTGAATTTTTCTCTTTAGTCTATGTGGTACTGCGACCTATAACACATGTGTCAAAGTTTCAGAAATGCGACAGTTTTAATATTCGGTCGCAATCTTATTTTTAAATAATCTCCGGCTGTGAAATCTTTTTTTTTTGTATGCGTCTTAGGTCGCAGTCTTTAGTAAGAAGTGATATAGATTTTTTTCTCATACGGATAACTGCGACTTAGGTCGCATTCTTTAGTAAGGAGTAATATAGATTTCTTCACATACGGATAACTGCGACTTAGGTCGCAGTCTTTAATAAGGAGTAATATAGATTTCATCTCATATGTGAAATCTTTTTTTTGTGACTGCGACTTAGGTCGCAGACTTTAGTAAGAAGTAATATAGATTTCTTCTCATACGGATAACTGCGACTTATGTCGCAGTCTTTAGTAAGAAGTAATATAGATTTCTTCTCATACGGATAACTGCGACTTTGGTCGTAGTATTTAATAAGAAGTAATATAGATTTCATCTCTTATGCGACCTTGGTCGCAGTTATATAACTTATATTTTAAACATGTGATATCTAAAAAATATTTATATTCATGTAATTCGTGTAATTGTTTTTTGTAGGATATGAATGCACATGGAGAAATGTCTGGAAGCTCAGATAAGTTTATAGGGAAACAGTTCCTGTCGGATATGGAAGCATACAATTTCTACAATTCTTTTGCAAGGAATAGAGGTTTTAGCGTGAGAAGAAAATGTACAGATAAGTCACGGAAGCCTCCTTATGAGATTATTTGCAGAAAATTTTGCTGCAATAAGGAAGGTGTGAAGAAGTTGTGTGACAAAAGACAAGAGGGGCTTACAGTGCATCGTCGAATTGACACTAGAGTAGCTTGTCCTGCTGAGATGCATGTCCGTCTTCGTTTTCTTTTTGACAGAAGACGTTGGGTTATCACAAAATTTGTTGATACCCATTCACATGAATTGTCAAGCCCGGATAAGGTACATCACCATTACTCTCACCAGACTCATCGTTCAAAGATTAGCAGAAACATTATGAGCAATCTGGTTGATGTGGGAATGCGGCCTTCAAATATTTTCCGCGTTGTGAATGCAATGAGCCAGGGAGAAGGCTGTGAAGAAGTGAGCCCGCAAAAGTTATTGATTTTACTCGTCAACGTAGAAATAACCGCGGTCATGAGTTTATTGCTATTATCAAATATTTTCAAGAGAAAGCCGAGACCGATCCAGAATTCTTCTTTTCAAGTGAAGTCGATAACGCGGGCACACTTAGAAGCATTTTTTGGGCTGATGGAAGAGCTATTTCCTCGTATCTAAGGTTCTGTGATGTGATCGTTTTTGACACAACATACAGAACTAATCACTTGAGCTTGCCATTTGCTCCATTCACTGGAGTAAATCATCACCGGCAGTCAATTTTGTTCGGCTGTGCATTGCTTGCTGATGAGCAGAGGGATACGTTTGTTTGGCTATTCCAAAAATGGCTCAAGTGCATGCATGGAGTTGAACCGAAGCTGATTATTACTGATCAGGATGCGCCGATTGGTGACGCCATCAAGATTGTTTTCCCAACTTCTAGGCACCGTTACTGTTTCTGGCATGTGCGGAAACATATTGCTGAGCAACAAATCCCAATGACAAACAAGTATGGAGAAGATATGGTCTCCGATTTTCATGCTTGGTACACCTCCCGTGATATAAGCACTTGTGAGGAACGATGGCGTCTGATGAATGAAAAATATCATTTAGAAGAAGAAGAAGACAGTTGGTTGTTGAAGATGTACAGGCTTCGTGGACATTGGGTTAATGCATATCTCAAGGATGTTTTCTGTGCTGGAATGACAACCAGTCAGAGGTCCGAGAGTATTAATTCCTTCTTTGATGGTTTTGTTAATGCAAACACGAAACTAGTGGAATTTGTTCACCAATATGATAAAGTTGTTGTTGCCCGTCGTACATCTGAATCTCTTCAAGATTTTCGGGGTTTGAATTCTGTGCCCAATTGTACATCGAATCCATATGAGATACAGGTTTCGAAGTTGTATACACCGAAGATTTTTCAGTTGTTCCAAAAGGAATGGGCAGTTGTAATGACACTGTTTTCAGAAGAGGTGGAACATGACAAACCTGGATCAACATATTTGGTTGGTAATTTTTCAGAATCAAAAGACGGCTGGGAAAAGGTCAGTTATGATAAGCGTGAGGAACTTCATGTTTCTTGTAGTTGCTCGTTAATTGAAACAGAGGGTATCCTATGTAGACATATTCTGTGTATTTTGTGGCGCAATCACGTTACACATATACCGGAATCATATATACTTCAGAGATGGAGGTTGGATGCTCGTTACAAAAACGTTGCAATTGAAAATGGCATCAGGTCTTTTCCCAGTCAAGGCACTCCACGGACGGCTAGATTGTGGACAATTCGTTCAAAATTTAATGCAATTCTTGACATGGTCGCTGATTCTGATATCCATTTTTCAAAATTGGAGGCAGTTTTGGAAAGTTTTGCCCAAGAAACCACTAGAGAATACAGAGCCATGTCAGGAAATGATCATTCATCACAGCCTAAAACTACAGTTGGTTCCAGTAGATCCGTTGTCGTATTGCGAGATGGTGAAGAATTGAATATACGTGATCCAATTGGTCCTGTACCAACCAAGGGGAGGCCTAGAGCTGCATCCAGGCTTAAGTCTGGTTTTGAAGATTCTATATATCAGAAGGAAGTTAAGCATCGAAGATGTGGTAACTGCCAAGAGCTGGGCCATTACAGGACTGGTTGTCCGTTACTGGTATTACATTAAACATGTTAATCATTTTTTTATAATGATGTATCTTTAAAATTCTTACTATTTCCTTTTTAATGGCAGAAGAAGTAGTTTGGGTTGCCTCCATCTTGAAGGAACAAAAACTTCAATTTTTCATGAAGTGCGACCAGGGTCGCACAGTGTAGAGAGATTCATGTCGCACTCTGCCACTGGCGTGTCATTATAATCAGATTTATTATCATTCTTTGATTTCTACTGTATTATTTTTGTAAGTAGTTGTACTTTAAAGTTTTACTGCTACAAAATTCTCTTATATTGTTTAATTTTTGTGTATATAATGTAGACAGAGACTTTGGTCGCAGTGTACATGGTTAATTGCGACCAAGGTCGCAGTGTTGTTATTGATAAAGAGGGCCAGCAACTGCAATCTAGGGTCGCAGTACATTAACTGCGACTTAGGTCGCAGTACGTTAGGTAGGTGTTTCCTTTAAATTAACACGCATAGCGACCAAGGTCGCAGTGTTGTTGATTAAGACTGCGGCCAGCAACTGCGACCAAAGTCGCAAACTTCATTTTAAAATTAAATTCGGGTGAAATAATCTAAAGTTTCAAAATCTCTTTCTTATTTGCGAGCATGGTCCAAAGATTTTTTAAAAAAACATAAAAGACTTAAACGGAAATAAATCTGGAAAAAATTTAAAACAATTAAAATACACAAACCCTAAAAATTATTCTATATTTTTTGTTCTTCATTTCTGACTGTTGTCTGATCCTCCTATGAACTATTAAATTGGTTTTTACATATAGTATGCTATCATGGACTGCGACTATGGTCGCAGTACACTCGACTGCATTTTTCTTGATGATTTTTTTCCTAAGTTAATGTAATAACGGTGAATAAGTACTTATTCTATAGTCGCAGTTTACGTATGTTTTTATATGTTTTGCTTATAAAGTATGAATTATTTTTACTTATTGCATGCGTAATAGCACTGCGATTATGGTCGCAGTGTTTAAGAACAGCAGTCGCAGTTTGATATGTAATTAAAAGAGCTTATAAGTTAATATAGTGAGAAAGAGACCTTACAAAAAAGAGAATTAAAAGCTTTGAAAAGAAGACAAAATAAGGTTGAATATCAGAAGATCAGGAAATCCTAATCCTCGTCATTATCACCATCATAAGCAGATTCGTCGTCTTCATTCTTCTGCTCTTCCTGTTCATCACTTATTTCCTCATCATCTTCCTGTTTTTGAGGTTTTTTTGTTTCACCGATAAACTCCCAGAATGGATCGTCTCTATCAAGCTCTTCGTCTGACCCGTTGTGAGAAAGCGGGCCTACAGCATCAGAGGACATGCTTTCATCAAGCATGTCTCCGTCAAGTGGCAGAGGAATAATGTCTTCCTCACTAACCCACATGAAATCTTCATTATACTCATGAATAGGAGGATCAGTTAATACATTATTTGATGTAGTGAGATAGTCAAAAGGAGTGAAGTCCAGACTGGTATCAGATTCACTAGAATATCCTGAAGAAAAAGGACCGGTGGGGGAACGATTGAAGTTGAAATCTAAGTGTTCAGAGGAAGAAGATGGGGAAGACATGATTCAAGAATGAATTGTTTTTTGGAAGTTTTTGAAATCAAATTGAAAAGGAAGAGCAAAAATATAGTTTTTAGGTATGAGATAATATATTAGTTGCAAGCATTATATAAAGGTCAATATTGTGGAAGAACATGAATAGTAATAATAATTGTTACAGGTTAGGGTTGAGTATGGTAGGAAGTGGTAAAAAAAATTAAATATTTAATTGAAGATTTATTGCGGGAGAATCCGAAGAGTTTCTTTTTGCCAGATGTTTAATACTTGAAGTACAAATTAACTTTTTATAGAATTGTTTGCCTATATCTTTAGATTACGTATGGTGCACATCTTTCCTTTATCGATATTAACATTATTGCATATCTTTTTTCTAGACTGTTGTTGTATCATGGTAGATAGAATATTAATTACTTCATTTAATTCAGTGTAATTAATATAGTATTTTTATAAGATGTGATGTACGCGAACTGATCTCAGGGTCGCATGGCTAATCTACTTTTTAAAAATATAAAAAATCTTTTACATAAGGCATGCGAAAGAAGATTGCGACTTTGGTCGCAGTACTGAAGGATGTCGCATTGCTGTACGATAGAATGCGACTAGGGTCGCAGACGTTATATAAAAAAGTTTTTGTTATACTATGACTGCGACTAGTGACTGCGACTGTGTCGCAGTTGTCATATAAAATGTTGTACGATAGAATGCGACTAGGGTCGCAGACGTTATATAAAAAAGTTTTTGTTATACTATGACTGCGACTGTGTCGCAGTTGTCATATAAAATTTAAAGTTATATTGTATTAAGTCTGCGACCATGGCATGTTTTTTAAATTTTCAATGCTTCTGCTTATTTTACATTATGTTGATCCAAAATTTTTTTAATTATATTTTTCGATGTAGTAAAATTACAAATTTTATAACTGTAGATATATTCAACTGAAATTTTGTTTGTTGATGACTTTATTCCAGTTTAGAATTAAAAAAGGAGTATTTTTGTCAATTTGTTTCACGATTGTTTAGGCGGGATCTTTTTTGATTTTTTTGGCGCCTACACTCTGCGGCCGATATGTGGCATATATTCAGCCACGTCCCGCCGGCTGAGAAACTCTCTCAGCCTGCCGGCTGAGGTACAGTAACCCCATATATATATATATATATATATATATATATATATATATATATATATATATATATATATATATATATATATATATATATATTATTCCCTTGCGTGCATTTGTAGTCCATTAAATATAGTCCACTTATCATTTTTTCAGTATAATTTGTAATAAATTCCATGCTATCTTATTTGGCATATACACCGGAGAAAGAACACATGCATAAGTGTTAGTGGACGATTCCCATCCTCTTTCCTTATAGGGTAGATATTTCAACTGAATATGTTGGTAGGCTTGTATTGGGCATGTGCCCGCTCTAATCACATGAAGGTGCTACCACTCTGTTAACAGCCTGGTTATAGTTTACTGATGACTCGTAATAATGTTTGCAACAGAATATGGCTCTACAGGAACAGTCTCAAGGATGAGTGATGTCTATAGCTTTGGGATTCATTTGTTGGAATTGTTTACCAGAAAAAAGCCCCCGATGCCATGTTTGATGGAGAATCAAGCTTGAGAGAGTGGATATGCAAAGCACACCCTGTTGCATTATTGGACATTGTGGACTACAATCTTTTAAATGATGGTTCTTGTACTGAACAACAATCAGAAAATTTAGCCGTGGTGCACCAGTGTCTGTCTTCAGTTATCGAGTTGGGATTGCTGTGTTCAAGGCCCTCATCTCGGGAAAGAATTCCAATGACACATGTGGTCCGTTGGCTGCAGAAGATAAAACAGGAGTTCATGTTTATTCTCTCCACTAGAGAAATCAGCACATAAGTTCCAGATTCAAACATGTAACAGCTTTCTAGTTCTTGAGGTATACCACTGAGCATTTGCATTTATTTTAGATCTTGAGTTGAGAGTGAGCATGCTTTCTTCATGTTCCTGTCATTTGAGTTTTGCTCATCTTGTTGTGAGTGTTTGTATGTTATGATGATCTGGCTTTCTATGCTCTACTAGTTCTACATCTCAAAAAATTTCAGCATGCACATTTGTATTTTCACTTGATCTCCCCACCGTGGATGTTTGTAGCTCAGAATATGTACACTAAACATGAAAGGACGACCACAGTGCCATCGGCTTTTAGAAATATGACGTCAATCCATCTGTTATGCGCGCAAGGTGCACAAATTCATAGACACATGACAAAATTTTGGTCTGATCCAACTAATGTTTTCTGTAGTCTTTTTTTGTTTGTTGTGGTCTTTTGTTTTCTTCTCTCTTTTGCCTTCTCTGCATGATCTTCTTTCTAGTGATTTCACAACATTTTTAGAGGCTGGTGATATATTATGATCTTGCATGGTGTGTTCTCCTCATGTTGTTTTCCATTTTTTTGAAATGTTTCTTTTTTTTTTTTTTTTTTTTTTAATGAAACATGTTGCTATATTCCATATTTTCTCAAATACTCCTCTCAGTGAGCAGCTCAAATTAAGACCATTTAACAAGATTTCAGCTGGACTCAATCACTCTATCTCTTCAGACTTGCTGTTTGATAGCTTGAAAGAGTGGAACCATGGTTCCTTAACATAGGGGGAAAAAACTACCTGGACGAGGTTCAGCTCATCACTCAAATCTTTACACTATAATGCTGGACTCATTTGATCTCACATAGCTCCTCTAATATTGCTGCAAATACTGTCAGCTTTTATGTCCTATAGAGAGTCCATAGAAGAATTCAGTATAAGAGTATGCATACCAGAGTGGTTGATAAGTAAGAATCGAGTTATACACACTGATTGTCTAGATTGCACCTGGAAAGTTTTTTGGAGACCCGTACCACCTGATCTTATCATGATTTCTGTTCTTGGTATTCCTATTTTAACAGAACAAAACTAGAGTTGGACCTCTCTCTCAGTCGACTTTGAAATATGCAATGGATATGCGCTATACATATATACATGCCCATACACATACTAAAACAAAATTATGGAGTATATATGTATAATAATATTATTGTACAAGTATTTGTATACGTAATATTTATAAACGTTAGCAAAGTAGTTATTTACTTGTTGCTAATTCAATTAAAGAGCTGGCCTTACTAGAACTAAATGCTGGAAATGGAGTTATATATATCGCTGATAATCAGTTTTGAACTGATTGTTTTACACCTGTTACATATTCAATGTTAGCTGTTCTCTCTCATCCTGAGAGAAGAATTTGGACTTATTGTCAAAGCATTTGCTTGTAATGTGAAAGGGAGGAGATGACATTAACTCATTGCCACTGTAAAGAGCGTACTTTCTACCTTGTTGATTTTTTTTTTAAAATATTTAGGAAAAAAAATGTGTGTATTTCTTTTTCCTGAAAGATAAAGATGTGTGCATGATTGTCGAAAATTCTTTGTTGTTGTACCCATAAATTTGACGCATTGCTATAGAGGGTTTTCTTATGACTTACGCAAGCCAATTTGGAACTTCAAGATGCCAGCATTATAATCAATTGTCGCAATTGTTAATGTTTTAAAGTTTTTTCTTGACTTGAAGTAGGAGTTCATAACTAATCCAATTATATTTCAAAGAAGGCTTAGGCGGTGAGTCTACCATAATACTGCATTAGCTTAATATATTGACATGACATGTAGGTATATAGTTGATTCAAATTTTTTTTCCTTTTTGCTAATCTATAATTGATTCATTGTCATGACTGATTGCAGCAGAGTATGGGGTTCAAGGAAAGATTCTCAAGAATAAGCGACGGGTACAACTCTGGTGTTCTTCTGTTGGAAACATTCAGCAGGATAAACAACCAAATGATGCCATGTTAGGTGGAGAATCAAATTTGGGGAATCCTACTGCATAATCAGATATTATGGATTACAATCTTCTAAAAGACGGCTCCGGTACTGAGAGAAGATCAGAAGATCCAACTGCTGTGCATCAATGCTTATCATCTGTCATCAAATTGGTTTAGTGTGCGTTCAAGGTCCTCATCAAATTTGTCTACTTTAAACAAGCATGAGATTGGTCTCGAGTTGGACGAGGGTGCTTCTTTTTCATGTTCCTCCAATCAATATTTGTTTAGTCATCATCCTTTGTGTATGCTATACTAGTCTGTGTGTATGCGAGTAAATTTTTTTTTTTTTTTTTTTAACATCACAATATTGCTATGCATGCACATTGAACTTTGACTGTAGATTATACTTTGTTATTCTTATTATTGCTCTTTTTTTTTTTTTTCTTTTCCTTTTTTTGTGTTCTTGTTTACTATTATTATGAGAGTGCTGCCCATCATACTAAGAGAAAGTTGGACGTACCATGTAAAAGTATATAAATTTCAGATTATCCCAGGAGAGTTTCCTGTTATTGTGACAGCAGAAACAATTTCTAATTTCTGGTTGTCAAGTGTGATTAGAAGTCACAGATATATAACGATTCCCGTTATGGTGCTTCTTCTCAACATGGGATTAATTCAGGCAAAATGCTACTTGATGAAATCACTGTCACTCCCTGTTCTATTTTTTCCCACTGTTACTGAGTATTTTGTGCTACAATATTACATGCATGCAGTGTTCGAATGTGATATAAAAATTCTTTAAACCAACTCTGAGTTCAAACCTATTTAATTTTCTTGAATCTAAGCTTGACTCATTGATTGTTTGGGTTTTTGAGTTCAAGTCCATGTTTAAGATAAAGGGACAAGGCAACGGTTCATAATCAGATTCATTTAAAGGCACAGTGAGCATGGGTAAATGAATTTTAATACAATATATACTTCTCTAAACTAACTAGATCAAGATTAAACAAACAAATGAGATGTTACTGTTCTTTTTCTTTTACTTCGACTTTTTTTCTGTGTCTTGAAGTGCATCAATCTTTTATAATGAGCCACAGTTTTGAACTAGAGACGTTAATACTGAGTAGTGATCAATTAATGTGGACTATAAACCCTAAGCCTTCCCTAGCTAACAATACAGGTTCAATTTCCGCCACCTGCTCCATGTTCCTTGTTAGCTTGAAGCCCGAGTGTTGTTAGCCTTATTGGTTCATTTCTAACTTCCCATTTTGAATTTTTTTTTTTTTTTGAGAGAAAGCGGTGAACCGTCCCTGCACTTCTTTAAAAAGTTTTTAATGAAAATATCTCAGAAAATACAGCAGGAAGCACGAATTCTCTCAAAAAAATGCATGCATACATACATACACAGATGCAATTGAGAGAAGAAACTAAAAGTACAATAAAAAAAGAAAAACAATTACACCAGTCAAATGGGAATGTCCTGAAGAAAAATACCAACATATTCTGTACAAAGCTTCAGAATACTCCGGAACAATCAAAATCAGGGCCCCACGATGAATCCGCTCACACATGATCAGAGTCGGTATCATGCCTCCTACTTATCATGTCCTCCAGGCATCGGATACTTAGGCCACCGATGAATGTTCTCCGTGTTAATTAATGTTCTATCTTAATATTCTAACTGAGCTTGTGTCTACTACAGTTGCAGATGCCATCTTGCTACTATTAAACTCGTTGGGGTTGGCAAACTTAGTACTCGACTATCTCACACTCTTTCCAAATAACAGACTTGTTGGATCTATTTATTAGTTCTTGACAATCTAATTCAGATCAAGATCAATCGGTCAAATCGGTCAGGTCGATAAAAATCAGGTGGAAAATTTTTCATTCAATTGAACGTTCCTTAATTATAAAACCACCTTTCAAATCATTTCCTTAGACACCAATCTAACTGGTATTTATTCAGTCTCATATTAGTAATAAATCAACGAGATAAAATAATTAAACAATAATTTAGCTACTAATAATATTTATAAAAATAAATATTCCAGTATAAATACTTTATTTAGCATAATCCCTATGCAATAAGAACGTTAGTTCAAATAGATAGAGAATATATTGGAATTCAATAATTCCTGTAACATTGAACGTTAGTATAAATAGAAAGAGTAACATAATAAAATCATATTTTAGAGTGAGGTACGCGTAAAGCGAATATCCTTAAGACAATTGCGTCTCCACTACAGTGCATACGTGATAATGGACGTTGATCTCCCAAGATACAACACTCTTTCATGTGTTCTGCTCAGCACTTTGTAAAATCACGTACAGTTGAAATAAAGTTCACCCATACCTTCCACTTGCTCAATGAATAGAAGTAAAAAAAGGACGCAGACCAAAAATTAGAATTCTAACAAAATTCTGAAAGGAATTCAAAAAAAAATCCTTGAACTCATTTATTACTGTGGTTGTTGTTATTTCTGAGTTTTTTGGGGTTATTCATTTTGGAGTGAAATTTTGTCTTTTATATAGGAATTCGGAGGAAACCTTTCGGAGTAGACACATCTGTTCGATCGAAATAGGCACAACCACTCTGAACAGACACATCTGTTCAGTTGGAACGGACACATCCGTTCGAACAGACACATCCGTTCGCCGAACAGACACATCCGTTCGCCGAAACGACATCCATCCGGTCAGAGCGGGCGCAACCGTTCCGAATAGGCTTGTCCTTTCGCCGAACAGACACATCCGTTCGCATACCACTTCCAATGTTAAACTAAAGAATTTTCACTTTTTTTAGTCTCATTTAGCTCTTATTTTAGGTCAACTTCTGACTTGAATATTTCATTCATCAGAAAAAAATAAACATGTGAATATACCACGTTCGTCGCTAATGGAAGGAGAATACAATCCAACAATCTCCAACGTATTCCGAGCAGCGGGTCTTGTCTAATATTTAGCTCAAATTTTCACAAAAACTCACTTGTTTAATTTCAAGTTCCAACAATACCTCACAATGAATGAAGATTTAAGAGATTATACACATTATGAGACTGACTCTATAGTGAAAAGCACTTTAGAAAAGAAACTGTGTCAAGATATATAAACTAAGTCTTGAACCTTCCGTAGCGAAAATTTTATCGGAGTTACTGGCCAATCAGTGAACTAGATCTTGAATTGTCAGCTGTTTGTGTGAGTCAAATCATCAGGCCTCACACAGTAACTTTTCAAAATCAACTTTTATTCTCGGTTGTATCCATTTCGGTCCTGAATACTCTTGCTTTCAGAGAGTGTGTTTAGCAAATCACAGCCTCCATAGAGACTCCCAAAGAGCCGGTCCGAACTCTACACTCATATAGGTGATCTATCTATTAAGAGTAGTGTATTATACCCCACTTGTTTTGATAACAAGATATATGCATCATTAAAAGCATTAAGCTTATCTAAAGCCTTTTTATAGAAAGCACTTGGATGCATCAAAGGAATGAGTTGGAGTCAACCTACTAAGTGCTTACTTGCAGAGTCAATCATGATCAGTTTTCCTCTTGAACTTAGTCTGTGGGATCTCTGGCACTAAGTGAGGTTTTCATTAAGCTGATTCGATATGGTTAGGCTTTTAGTCTTATTTCCTTCGATGCGCAGTTTATGCGCTTTCCACTCAAACTTTTAGTGAACAAATCTGTTATGTTATCTTTTGATGTCACCAAGTCAATTGAGATAACTGTTTCTCAGAAAATTGGTCGTATAAAAGTCTCTAATTATTTGTAAAGAAGATTATAGCAGATCAAAATCCGATTATAAAAGAGAGAAGAGTTTTGAATGGATCTCCCCTTTGTTTAGTATCGAGTTCTTCGCGTAACGATGGAGAATGAATCTTGTTCTCCATTGATGAGCCAAAATTGAAACTTGACTTCAGATCTTCTTGCTCTCTTTTACAGCTCATTGGTGAAATATAAAATCTCAAGCAATCTGAAATCTCAAAGAGATTAAACTTAAACTTAGTAAGTTAAAGAATTCTCTTCTCTCTCTTGAACTCTATAGGGCCAAAAGTCCCTTCCCCTATAACTTCTCACAGCTATTTATAAAGATTTTTGGGGAGTAACTGACCCTTAAATTTCTCCATAATGGGGATTTATTTTTCATTATGTGGAGAGACCCAGTAATTATTGTCTGTTATAACAGAAACGCGGGTCTCGTGCTGAACGCAGATGTCGCTTTGATGGTGAAACGTGGGGCTCATAGGCTCGCTTCTGTATTAGAACGAGAAGTTCACAGCCTCGCGTTGAAGTTAAAACATGAAGCTTCTCATGTTTGATTTTGTGTTTAAACGCGACCTTGAGGTCCGCGTATTGAAGAGCAGCACAACCATCGCATTTGGTATAGAATGCGACCCTCGCGTCGTGTTTATTGAAGTACGATATTTACGTTTGAGTTGAAACAATACCCTCGCGTTAATATGAGGCTCGCGTTTGAGGCTTTGTCTTCAGTAATTTTTAAACAGCCTACAAAATCTCCACCAAAGTTTTTGAAACCCTGTGGTTGACTGGTGTTGACATTCTAAAAAAAACTCCTAGACAACACGTCAACCGGTCTGAATGATGTCTAACTTGTCGACACTTTCAAAAGACAAGTCCAAGACAAGCTGGTGGTCAGTTCCTTTTGATACCCATCCCAGATGGGTAGAGCATGCGCTTGTGCCCTACTAATTCAGTTAAGCAGACAGTAGGAATATTGCCTTGAAATAGTCCTAGGCATGCTAATGAAGCTACGTGAGTTCAACACTTAGATTCGCCTAAGCCCAAAGGGCTAGCTTCGCCCAATAGGCTATCATTGCCTTGCTTTGGCTGAAGCTTAGAAAAGCTCTGTTGAGAGCTAAGACAAAACTTTGCCAGAATCTTGGCATAGCTCCGCTAAGAGAGAACTTTTGGCTTCGCCTGAAACTTCTCATAACTCCAATGAGAGCTAACTTCTAACTTTGCCCAAGAGGCTAGGATTGTCTAGCTTTGTCAGAAGCTTGGCGTAGCTCCACTGAGAGCTAACTTCTAACTTCACCTGACATTTTGTATAGTTTCGCCTGAAGTTTTCATAGATTCGCCTGAAACTTTATCTAGCTCTGTTGTGAGCTCTCTAGGTCATCAATTGACCGTTTCAAATCTCAAGCAGGATTAGTAGGCTAACCCCACTACTTTAGTGGGGTAATGCCACTTTAAGTGGCAATTACACCTGCCCACTACATTCCACATTAAGTAGAGACAACTAAGCCAGAACAGCTATCAAAGCCTCACACAGAGTCTATTTAGCTTCGCATGAAGCTTGCCTAGGCTCACACAGAGCCAGTTTTAGCTTCGCGCACGAGGTTATCAAGGTTGATTCAGTCTTTGCTGATTTTTAGGAACAGTTATACTCCTGCAAAGCCTATAAATAGCTCACTCTGAGAATGAGCTCAGGGCTTCGGAGGCTGAAAATTTTAGCTAAAAAACTTAAGCTAACAAGAGATTTATTCTCTAGCTTTCAAGCTTTTAGAGATTTACTTCCTCTAAGGATTAAACTCAGGGTGTTGCTACCCTAAATCTTCCACTCTCAAAGAATCTCCAGAATTAGGCAAGAAGGAATTCTCAAGCAGTAGAGTTCGAGACTCGATCGCTCACATCGTCAAAGGGATAAAATGGTGGTGCATTGACCAGACTCCTATCGGCACACTTTCCTAGAAACTCTAGACGAGAGTTCTTATAATTTTCTGTTTATTTACTTGTAATTTCTCTTCAAAATTTTTGTAAGTTTACCCCTTTTCAAATCAATGAAAAATAAGATGGCAACTCTGCTGAGGAGTTCATTCTCCACTGCTGAGAATGTAGTATCGCAATGCGACGATCAGACCCTTGAATCTATTGTTGAGACTTTGGTCATTCACTTTGATCAAGAGAAGTTTGAGCAGCTTCTCTCTAGTGGTGGTGCAAGTGCCCCGAACGTGCGCAAGCACAGGAAGATTTTCTTGGCCAGAGCTCCTTTGGTCAATGCTTGGAAGCCAGTCTCCATTGAGACTTGTAAGGCTTTATGTTAGCCTATTTCAACCTCATTCGAAGCTAAACAAGCTTCTGTTGAAGCTAAGGTTCCATGCGGACCTACTTCAGCTTCCTGCGAGGCTAAACAAGCTTTGTTGAAGCAAAGGTCCGTGAAGACCTATTTCAGTCTCCCACGAGACTAAGGCTCTGCGCGAGCCCAAGTCTGCCTTATAAGAGGCTAGAGATAATTCTCTTGCTTCAGCTTCAAACGAAGTTAACTTAGTCTCTGACTGCAAGACTATTTCAGTTTTTCACAAGGCTAAGCCTCGCTAGTCTCGCGAGGCTAAAGCCAAAGCACCACTTGGTGCTAATAGCGAGGCTATACAGCTTTGCTCACAGAAGCTCTCAGCCGCGAGGCTAAAGCAAAAGCACCAATTGCTGCTAGTAGCGAGGCAGCCTCGCTCAAATTAAGGGCACTGTTAGGCAGTGCTAAGCTCACTTTTAGTAGCAGAGCTGAAGCACTAAGTGCTCATATAGCTTCACCATGCAAAGCTAAGCCTTGTGGCGAAGCTATCATAACTTCGCCCGTAGCCAAAACTAAGGCCTTTAAGGCTAAGCCTAAGGCTTTTCAGCCCAAGAGGGCTAACTTTCAGCCTCTCCTAGTCTCCGTATTAGATCGATTGATCCCAATTAACACAGACTTGCAAGATTATTTAAGAACAAGCAAAAACTCTGATCTGATAAACCAGTTCATGTCTCGCCTTCCCAATGTGGACAAGCGAGATGTCAAGTTGTAACGGTTCATTCTGTCCATTGTTATTTGGGGTCAAACCCCACAACATCTCCTCCAAATCAATAATTGATTTTTAATCGATTAATGGTTCAATCTTTTAAGAGACTCAAGTCTTAAAAGAAGAAAACGACAAATATTTCACACCTCGTAGCTGCCTCTGTTAATATGATAAGCAGAGAAAGGGATCTGTTACGGTCTTGAAGAAGGAGAGGAGAGGTTAATACACCCTCAGTCAGCTCCCTAGGCTTAGGTCAGGTACTAGTGGAACAAGAGGGTGTCTTCCAAGATACTCGCTCCAGGGTAACAATACCCTATAACTATGGATAACCTCTTTCTTGACAGGGGTTGTATCACCGGTACCATTGAGACACTTCTTCCAATGGTCTGATGAGGAGGAGGAGGAAGCTAGTGGCTACGTCTTCTCTGATACCATCAGCTCTATGCAAACAGGGTGTGTATCAGCCAATATGACTGATAACAACAACGATGATGATCTCTGTCGACGCATGGAGGTTAAAGAGCAGGCTTCCAGAGGTCAGCAAGAAGCCTTATATAACATCCAGCGCATGTTGACTCAACTCATGACAGATCAGAACAACGATGAGAATTCCGACAACAATGAGCAAAAGAAGAAAACAAGAATTTGGAGAGTAAAAATACAAAAGGAGTCTTCTTCATCTTCAATCAATGTCGAAATAATCAAAGGCATCCAAGCTCAAATAGCATCTCTAGCTCAACGGGATGAACTGAAGAAGGTAGGGATGACACATCCTTATCCGCTGGAGTAGGATTCGGTGCCTTACCTACCGAAGTTCAAACCATCTATGTTGCATATGTACATGGAAAGAGCTCTCCAAATCAACATATCTATTACTTTTGATTCTAAACTGGTAATGTGATAGATAATGATGCTATCATGGTCATGTTATTCATCGACACCCTCAAGGGAGTAACCTTTGGCTGGTTCATGAGCCTTCCAAGTGGCTCTATCAATTCTTGGGTGGGCTTGGAAACTCGGTTGCTTTCTTGATTCTATGAGGATGACACCGAGGTGACCATGGATAAACTACTCTTGACAGTCCAGAAGGGAGGAGAATATGTAAGAGACTATATTGAGATGTTCTGCAACTTTTCTCTATGTGCCTTGCAGGCATTCTTTTACCCATGTTGCTACAGACATGCAGATATAACTTTCTCGACAAAGTGAAAGTTCGTATGGAACTGTCAAATCCTATGCATGGAAGGAGCTGGTTGAACAAGCTAAAATAGTTGAGAAATCTGCTTAGAAGTTTGAACCCTTTGTTCCAAAGAACAAATGGAGGATCAACAGCAAGGGACGCGATACAACTCAAGCTTCCGAACCCAAAAGGAAAGAAACGATGGCTGTTGAGCTATCAGGGAAGCTCCATCGAAGAAGAAATAATTCCAATAACAACTCAGAGTTCAAGTTTCCGCCGAAATAATACTACTTCAAAGATGAGTAGGTGATGAAAATCTTCCATTTGCTCCAGAAGGGTAACAAGCTCAAGTAACCAGAAGTTCAGCGCCCCAGCGAAGTTGGACATACAAATGGCTCCAACTATTGTCTCTTTCATAGGATGGTTCACCATTTACCAGCAAATGCTTAGTCCTCAAGGATAAGATTCAAGCATTGATTGATGCAGGCATTCTAACATTAAAAATAGAACAAAAGAAAATCACTGCAAACATGATAACTCTAAATTTCGGGACATTCCCGAAGATGACTGTCTCAGATAGGTTAATCCCCATCCCTAAAGCAAGATTAGAATTTATCAATCCATTGGCCAAGAAGTAAGAGGCTAATTGCCTTATTCCATTGACAATGAAATCCAAGGAGATCATGTGGGTACACTCAGAAATTGTCAAAGACGAGCAATGGGAGTCGAGTCAGCCCAAGCTCAAAGGAAAATCTTGCAATGTCATCTCCCTTGCACAGGATGATGACGTAGCAAAAGTAGCTTCTCTTAGCAGGTCAGATGAGAAGTTTACCTGCATTGCACTCCCGCTACTTCACAGCTAGTAGGCACCTGATCTGGCAAGCAGTACTTGCGGCAGTATGACCAGACACTCGATGAAACACAGAAGCCAAAAACATCGAGAAATGTTGCTCTTGTCCAGGTTTTGGCACCGATTTTGTCACTGGACAAAGATAAACAAAAAGAGGTCCGGTTCGATAAAGCCTTGAAGAAGAATCCTCCTCAAGGACTCAACGCTCCTTTCTGCTTCAACATATTAACACAATTGGCCAATATTCCAGCTTGTATTAGTCTACGCGAGCTACTCCGCCTCTGGAAGGAAACGAGAGAGGCACTCGGGATGCACTTGGTGATTTAGAATCTTTTCTGATCCAACTACCTTCAATCCCTACTGATAACAATGGGGCTCCATGTCCCCAATGTCGTTTGGTATAGCAGCAAGTACCATGTATCACTTTCACTCCCGAGGACATGCTCCTCAAAAATAATTGGCCTAATCGACCTTTGTATTATTCAGGATACATTGGGTCCACATGCATTAAGAGGACTCAAGTCGACCGGGGTCTACTTTAAGCATCATCCCCAAGAAATTCCTCTATTTCCTCGGCATTCCTATGAGTGGATTATTGACGATGCTACTACCGTAAACGGCTTCAACGCCGGGAGTAGTCACCCTCTGGGTAAGATCCGTCTCCAATGCCAAATTGGAGACTTAAACTCAGAAGTGATGTGTTATATAATTAATGCTGACATGTCTCATAATCTTTTACTTGGATGATCTTGGATCCACACAACTGGATTGTGCCATTCACCCTTTATCAATGCTTTAAATATGTGGATGACAAGGCGATGGTTAGGACGGTATTTGTCAAAATGTAGCCATTTAAAATAGTGGAAAACTACTTCATTGATTCTCTACTCTATCAAGAGAATAGTAAAGTAGTGAAAAAATCATTGCCAGATGACATCAACAGCAGCAATGAAGCAGACTCAGAATCA
This sequence comes from Agave tequilana, assembly GCA_038442645.1. Taxonomy (NCBI): domain Eukaryota; kingdom Viridiplantae; phylum Streptophyta; class Magnoliopsida; order Asparagales; family Asparagaceae; genus Agave; species Agave tequilana. The sequence continues at coordinate 65,679 of JAVJIF010018549.1, forward strand.
GGGGAAGACCAATGGCTACTTTTGATGAAGAACCAATTGTAGTATATTTTAATGATCCTAACTGTAATAATTTCGCTGAAAATGACGACGAATGGATCCAATATGAAAATGTCAATTTCGATATTCTATGTATTTTGATGATGAACATTGTCCTATTGACATGAGTCTCTTACATATGCCTCTGTAAATGTTAATAGCATGTATGCACATAGAGGATAAAGATGGATATGTTTTCATAATTCCCTCTTCGAAGAAGGACCAATCGCCAATTATATTTGGCAGCGTATGACCTCAGATTGCTACATCCAATGACTTAGATGAAGATCTAGAGCCCCACAATTCTTTCATTATGCATGACCAGCATGTCGTTTGATGAAGGAAATGGGATATGACCTACGTCGTGATAAAGGCTTGAATTTTAGGAAGGGACGGCGCATCCTATTGCAACCTTTCGTGCCGAAAGGCCTACCAACTACTATGATCAGACATGCAGGGGTTTAGGATATATCACTCCATCTACTCAATCTGAATCAGAGTCTGAAGAATCTCTACCATCTCATTCCTCCGAATCATTGGACTGAGAATCTGATGTTAGTGTGGGAGTTGTTGATTGGTTACTGATATTACATATTCGTTGTCACATTCCTATATTTTATCTTAAATAAACTCTGCTATTTAATAATTTTTATCATTTAAATTGTGTAGGCCTTTACTAAAGGAGAGGGAAGAGAAAATGAGCTCAAAAACCCACTAAAATTCAGATTAAATCAAAATCAATGATTAGGGCTGCTCAGGAGAGCAAATCAGAGAGATAACACCAAATAAAAATTGGTTAAATTCGAATTTTTATGAATCCATTTCGGTTAGCTGAGGATCAACAGTGATATCGTCAAACCCATGAGCCAAATCGTGAAACCAGTTGGATAAAAGGATGAAACAAAGCATCTGCGAGATCTGCTCCCAGGATATGGCCACCTGGCCACATCATTGCCGAGGATCCGCGACTTTGTTGCAACCAACAAGGGAATGTTTGCTCCCCTATCTGTACACTCTCTCCCCCTCTCCATTTCAGCCGTAAATACATGCAATATTGATGAAGAAAGGGGTTATTAGGCGGAGATACATTCATAGGCTAGTTTTCGTTCTAGTTTAGTTTAAGTTTTTATTTTTCTCTTTATGTAATTTTTAGTTTTCGTTTATGTAATTTAGAGGAGATTAGAGTTTCATGAAAGAATAAGAATGAAAATTGTACTGAGAGTGACACCGGTATAAGTTGTTCTTCTCTTCTTTTATTGTTACCACATGAATCTAAGTTACGTTTGTATGGTCTTCTTTGTTTTCGTGTTCTTCTTCCTCTTTTTACTTTCCCTCTTTTGGTACCAATTGTAATCTAAGTGAGTCTTATAGTATCGGTATTGCCTTTCCTTTGTGAGTGCCACCGATAGCTAATGACGATAGATTCTAGTTTTAATCTGTATCATTTCATACTTGTACCGTCTTGATGATGTAATGTGAAAGAGACGGGACAACTTTTATGGGCTATGCTGATCATTTGCACTTCAAGGTAACACCATCGCCAAAGATTCAAGGTAAATATTTGGCCAAGCGAGATAAGTATTTCTTTAGGTTCTCTTTTCTTTCTTTTAATCATTAGTTTAGATTACCTCCATCACCAACTCTCTCTACTCTTTTTAGTTCTATGTATAAACTTTATTTTTTTTCTACAATCATTATCTCCTCCTAGCTACCACTTTCACAAATTAACATAGCTTTTTTCTTTTCTTTCTAAAGCACAAAAAAGACTTTTAACCATTTTAAGTGAACTAAAAGAGAACTTACAATACGCTTCCATCACAAGTCCCTTCTTGTGAATTACGAACCGCATAACCACTTGCTATCGCGGTAGTATTGAGAACTTGCGCTATTTATTATTCATTTTTGAAATTATGTATTTTCTATGCAGGTAAACTTCAATCAAAATTTCTGCACCATTGCCAGGGAGGGACGGTAAGTTTTCTTTCTAATTTACTGAATTGGTTAACTTTTTCTTCTCTGTTTTTATATGCAGAGACCAAATTCAGGAAACTAAGCACTGCAGTAGACATATTGTTACTCGTGCCTCTACCCAAGAAGGCAGAGCATCAGAGCCCACAATTTTGCCACGTAAATGCAGCAAAAACCGCATTTTCACAGTAATTATAGAGGACTGCTGACAAAAATTTCTTGCTAGTTGCCTGAAATTTAAAGATTAAGTTTCTATAATTTTTAGTTCTCATGTTTAACATATTCTACACACTGTACTAACTCAACAGTAAAATGATGATTGTTAAATGCTAAAAATAATTTAGACATTGCATTTAGGGATTTGTCTATTTCGTTACATTTACATTACTGTTGAAGAGTGTTGGAGCCAAGGTACGTGTGCATAGCATATAGTTTAGGAAACATATTTTGAGTGATATATATTGCTTAAAGTGTTGCCTTTTTTATATACTTATATACTTGCACGAATACGATTAAGGGCACATCCTTAAATAAGATAAGGTTGGGAAGTCATTACCCTTCCCTAACTCATAAATCATCTCCTCACTCACTAACCCAATCCTAACTTAAAATTGAGTAGATGTTGCCCTAGGGACATCTTGGACTCACATAGAAGACTGACCTAAGGGGAAAGTTATTAAAATTTGACTCTTGTCAAATCGGTGTTTAAGATTGAGAATTGAGAGGCGAAATCTCGCAGAATAGTAGTTTGGTATAATTAGGCCCGTTGCTCAGGCACGTATACCTCCCATTGGTCTTGCCCCTACCAGGACGATTAGCTTGTGATCAGATTCTGTAATATACTTCCCGTAGACAGTCAACCAGTTAGGAGTTGTCTAGGTCTAAGGTCTACCTAACTTAGGCTAGATTTTTCTTTCTTTTTATTTGTTTGTTTGCTTGCTTGTTTTTGTTTTTGTTTTTTGACATCTTTGTGAATGGATTATAATTATAATTATTCCAATGCATATAGTGATCCATACTTCACATCGACCTCTTTCGACTTAGATATTACCACCCGACGCTACATAATTTTAACCAAACAAGTATGTCGGATTGGTCTTATCTGAATCAACATTATCCCCCATCTCCATATTATGAACAAGATTGTAATAATTATCACCACTCTTCACCGAATAAATGGGGATACAACTCTACTGAGTCATATTATCAACCATCATTCCAACATTCAACTTCAAATTTTTCTAGTCATGATCAACCCATAGAAGAAAAATCTGAACTGACTAAGAGTATAGAAGTCATAATTGAGTCTCAAGAACAAAAATAAAAATAATGGACTCATAATTCTCACAAAACTTTCAAATCCAAGATCGTTACTCTATTTTCCAAGTCTCATAATAAGAAGAAGAGCCTATGGACTTAGATAAGAGTATGGAAGATCTGATTCAGTTCAAAAATGATTTTTTCCAATCAGTCAATAGGATAGAAGCACAAATGAGTTGTTTGATCAACATAGTGAAAGATAGGAATGAGGAAACTCTACCTAACACATTTTCGACCATTCTCGATTGCCCTAGCCAGTATCATTTTTCCTCTGTAGACCTTGGGTCAATCCTATTTCTTACTTGGGTTACTGTAGTAGAGTGTGATGGTTAGGGTCTTCTCCCCTCTCTATAGTCTCCTAGTAATAGAATTTGGAGTAGCCGGTTCTAGTCTTCATGTATATATGTACTTTGGTTGATGATATCAATAAAATTATTTACCTTGCAAAAAAAAAAGATATATAACCCCAAATTTTGGAGGCATTCTTTGGACAAAGTTATGTGGTACGGTAAAATCATGCTTTACATGTAAATGTGGAAGTAGTTGAAAAAAGACCCTAATAAACAGCTAGCATTGTTTAGTAGATAGCACTAAAAAAAAAATACTATAAGCATGTTGTATTTAAAAGCTTTATTTCTCTTTTATATTTCCGAGGCAATTCAAATTGAAAAGGCTTATTTTCTTACTGCCCCTTCAACTTTCATGTTTTATCAAAATACCTCCTCAACTTCTGAAATCTCACTATACCACCTTGAACTATTTGTTTCTCATTTTACCCCAAAACGTCGTTAATGGTGTGAGTAAAGTTACATTACTGCCCCTCCCCTCACAGAAAGAAATTAAAATGTGTTATTTTTTTATCTCAAAACACCTAACTCACCCACCCACTGGCTGGTGGGGTCCCCGCCCCGCCATCTCAAAACACCTAACGCTCTGCGAGGCTCGCACTTGGCGGAGCTCACGCAGCGAAGCCAGCGCGTAACACAACGCTAAATGCTAAGCACCAGGGTGCAGCGAAGCCCACACCTGGTTAGGTCCACGGGTGACTAGAACACAATCCTCACTTAGCGGGGCTAGCGGGGCTCGTGGTCCACCAAACATATAAAGACCGCCAGGAGTTGGTGGCTCTGAGAACACGATCAAGAATCACAATAACCGAAACGAGTCCCGAAGGCTGTCTCCATAATTCTGACTGGCAGAAGCCCTGAATCTGGAATACTGTTCCATACCGATACTCCTCAGTAATGATACGGTTTGTCTGATTATATAAGTCACGACTACCCCACATGCTGTGCTGGTTTCCCGGTGATGTATCCGTTTATACAAGATAGAATGCGAGGCCGAAGAACCATCCAATATAAGACCAGATGATGCGCCAGAGTCAAAGAATACCAGAACATAATGATAGCGAACCACATCTGTCTCGTCGCTACCCTACCAGTCTACCCATATCTTGAGTTGGTATAAGAATGAAAGGAACTGGAAATGGAAAAGGATGGAAGAGATTCAAGAATCAAGAGAAGGACGATCAAGAGGGAATAGATAACTTTGTACTTGCAGTTGGATTGTATAACCATGACGCATGCATTCCAGTTGCAAATTTTCTTACCATTAATTTGCCGACTGGTTGTACCGAGGATGTGAGAGCCTAGGCTCTGATACCACCGTGTAACGCCCCGACCCGGAGAGTACGGAGACGTTACTGCGACGTATATACGCAGGTCAGAAATACCCTCACGTATATACGCTAAGTATCAGTACATGCAGGAATCAGAGTACGAAAGCACAGTGGTAACATATAATCCAACAATAATAACACCAGTACACAGTTATCACAAGGCATGATATATATCTGAAGAATATATGATCACTAAGAAGCACAAAAGCAGGATGTACAATATGAAATACGGGAAAGTACTCACGAGTGGCAAGATGAAAATCTCGCGAGCCGATCAAGGGAGGCGCGAAGAAAGAGGGTCCAGATAGGCAACTGCTAATCCACGCTCCCGCTGCGCCACTCTGATCAGGTACAGCAAGGCTATGGTCTAGACTCTAAGATCTGGACATGAGAATTTAGGGTTGTTAGCAACCCCAGCGAGTACAAATGATAAAGCCAAATGGCGTGTATAACAGGCACACGTGTACATGATCAAGTGATGTGGTCCAGGCATGCAGGTACAGGAAATGACAAGTAATATAAGGGAAATGACAGTAAATCCGAGATCAAGTAAAACATGTATATCAGTAAATCTGAATCGGAAAACATGCATGGAAAATGGTATAGAGAGCATAGGTATACAAAATCATGCGACAAATGTATTAAACATGTGATAAATACACTAAACACGCGATAAATATAAGTATGGACAATTCTAGTTGTATAAGCTCGGATTATGGATTCATGGAGTGATACGTTAAGGGGATAATCCAAACAAGGAAACCCTTATCTATATACCACATATCCGATGTCACCATCATCTGAGTTCATACAACTTGAGTTGCCCTCAGGGTAACAGAACTAGAGTGTGTCTGGAGTAACCATGGTATCACAGATGTCATGTGTTATAAAACAGGGTGTCAACTCAGGGCATAATACTGTAACTGGAGAATATACAGGTGTTGCATTTTAATTGATCCAATAATAATAATTAGTACCGTTTGATATTTTAATCGCCTCCCTACCAGCGCCTCGCATCACCGATAGTCCATACTAGAGTTCGCACTCTGTAGAACTTACCCTGGTCTGATATGTGAGTACCAGGACCCAACAAAGGAGAGACCAAATATCACACGTTCCTAATATTATTACTGTTTCTTATGTTTTTATGTTATTCTCGTCCCTTTCCCACCGGCGTCCCACAACACCGACAGTTCACGCTGGAGCCCGCACTTCCAGTAGAACTCATCCGAACTCCGATACGCGGGTACCATTATTCGAATAGGGGGGAAACTAAATAACACACGGTCCAGGAGTTATCATTGTACAGATATGTGTGTGTGTTAATGGCACTGAGGATGCTTATCACACTAACACCAGGCGGTACAGGCAGGAGGGAGAAAGTAGCCCTTCAGATTCAAGAGGTGGCCCCCACAGATTCAAGAGGTGGCCCCTACCACGTGTTTGGTGTGGCACTTTGCTCCATGTGGCACTTTGCTCTGAGGGTTGATACAGGAGGTAGCCCCACAGATTCAAGAGGTGGCCCCCACAGATTCAAGAGGTGGCCCCCACCACGTGTGCGGTGTGGCACTTTGCTCTGTGTGGCACTTTGCTCTGCGTGGGGAATGGATTCTAGAGGTGGCCCCCACCATGTGTGTGATGTGGCACTTTGCTCCGTGTGACACTTAGTTCCATTCAGGAACCGCCGGACGCTAGCACGATTGTGGGATACATCCTCGTCATCTCGACACCAGGCATGCTCTGCCGGACGCCGGTCTGACTGTGCTATTAACAAGAGCATGAGTACAGGAGATACATGAGTACAAGAGTATAGGATATAGGAGTACAGGAATACAGGAGTACAAGAGATACAGGATTACCAGATGTCTGGTAATAATAATCATGCATATGTCAGGTAATACAGGAGTCAGGTGTCAGGTGCCAAGTATCAGGTGTTATATATCATGTGGCAAATATAGCATATCAAATACCGGTGTCATATATCA
>JAVJIF010018550.1:0-49023 GCA_038442645.1 Agave tequilana
GGTATAAAAAGAACTTCACAGTAAGAAAAAAAATAGGAACAAAAAGGGGTGACCGAAACGCTGAACAAAATCTCGCTTGAGAAGGTTCATTGCATGTTATCTAACACAGTATATCAAAATCCTTTTGGGCTGAGGCATTGGTGAATGTTTGCCATCTCGTTAGCATGTTGCCTTCGTCAGCGATCAGAAGTAAAACTCCTTTGAAACTTTGGTAAAAAAAATGCTTAGGATTATGACTCACTTTGGGTATTTAATTGTTCGGCCTATTATCATGTCAAGGAAGATAATTTAGGTCTGAGAGCGAGGAAAGGAGTGTTCATAGGATTTAAGAATGACGTAAAAAACTACAAAATTTAGGATCCAAAGGACAAGAAGTTTATCTTGAGGAGGGATGTCACGTTGATTAGGTTTTAATGGTAAATTCTATGGACTCTCAACAGGTGGAGAGTGAGAGGCCAGCGGTGGAGAGTGATGCTACTCCACCACCTCCAGTAGAACAATATTGTTGAGATCACATATAAGATGACACAGGGTGGTGATCATTGTAACACCCATCCTCAGAATGCGTACGCAGCTATGTGTCCTGATTTTTTGAGCGTATTTTTTAATTTATTTTCAGTTATTTAAATTCTTACTCATATAGCAGTACTGCATGATTTGACCTTTTGGTATTCAGATTTGACCGATTTCAGTTTCAAATATTATTTTTTATATTCTAGATTTTCATGATTTTCTGAAATTTTTCGGAATTAAATTGTAAATCTTCAAAACCGGTGTCGACTAGTGTCGCTGACCGACTTTCGGATTTTTAAAAATGGATTTGAAATTCTAGAAATGGCTTTCACATTATTTCTTAAAATTATTTTCTATCTAAATGAATTTTTGGAGAATTTTTAGAAATTATGAAAAATCCGGATACCCGGTGTAGACACCGTCCACAGTGGATTCCAGGATTTTATTTAAAATAGAATTAAAATTTCTGAAAATCGATTTCACCAAAAATCTTAAAATAATATTTATTATTTTTGAAAATTTGGGAAACTTTTTGAGATACTTCATTTTTCAGACTTTTCCTGAGTTTCCAGTGTTTTCCCTGATACCGGAATTCTATCCGGATATTTACCTTTTCTCTCTCCTTACCTGAAATGAGACCATCAAATCTGAGTTCAACAGTTAATGCGAAGACTCTTTCCATTCCGCATTTAATGTTTTGTTCTTCAAAGAAAATCAACCAAGATCAAATCACCCATGCCTTTTTGTCTCTTCTTTAACGCGATCTTGCGTTTCCCTTTTTGGACGCAGCATTAATCCCCGCGTCCAGCTTTAGTTGCCAGACGCGGATTTCTTGAATGAGACGCAGCCTTTTTTTTTATGAAGGAGACGCAACTCTCCTTTAAATGGAATAGCAAACTAGTAATAATAATCAACTCCCCCTTATATATACACTCCTTTTTCTTCTCTCTCTTTCATTTACTTCCTTCTTCTTTCATTTCCAGCAGCCAACGAACAGCCAACGCGCCTCCTTTGGCCGGCCATTACCACCCACCATCTCCACCTTTCTCCACCACCATTTCCTCACCATTCTCCCCTCCATCTACTCTACCATTCCAACAACAACAACAACACAACACCATCTTCATCACCATCTTCATCACCATCTTCTTCCACCATTTCTAACCAAAACAATCCATCTTCTCCACTAACTTCACCACCATTTCCACAACCACCTACACCACCTTAACCACCACCAACCATACCATCTTCTTCTCCTCGTCATACTCTTTCCAACGAGCTATAGGTTCGTCCTCCGAAACACCATTTACAAAACTCCAAAAAAATCCTTTTGTACTACACTTGCACCATCAACCATCTTCTCTTTTGGGGCTTTGGCCGCCCATCTCCGGCCAACTCCGGCCAACTCCGGTCGCCGCCGGCGACCACCGGCCAAGCCACGGTCGACCTACCTCCCCCTTCTCTTCTTTCTTTCTTCCTTTGCTTTTCTTTCTTTCCTTCCTTCTTTCCTTTCCTTTTTCTTTTCTTTCTAATTTTTCCTAAACCTGCGTCTCTTCCTCTCCCATCACCGTGTCTCTATTCCCCCTTTTTTCTGCGTCTCTCTCATTTCTCTGTCTCTCTCTTTCTCTCCTGTTTTAAAACGCGGAGCTCACATCGCGTCCAAGCACCTCTTTAACGCGATCTTCGCGTTCATGTATTAACGCGATGCGGAGCACGTGCTCGCGTCTGCGTTCTTCCTGTGTTATAAAACGCGGGTCTCAGACCCCACGTTTGTGACATCAACACGGCGCAATCCCCACGTCTGCGACCCCTGCGTCTTCATTCTCACTTTTTCTGATTCATCCTTCTCTCCTCTTTTTTATATATAACATTGGTTATCGAGTGCGTTAGTTATCTAGACTCCAGAGCTTGGGATTTCCTGGTGTTTCCTGAAGTTTTAGGCGAGTGTTCTCGCTCTCATTCTGATTTTCCTACTTCATCATGTTGACTGATATTATATTATTTTACTGGCACACTTGCATGTATCATGCTATCACTTGTTGCCTGCCTAATATCACCTCTCAAGCATATGTCTCATGGCACCTGTTATGCTACTACTTGATACTCGCCTCGTTATGGCATTTTAATACTTGGCTTACGATTATCATATACTCATGTACTCTTGAACTCCTGATCTTGTCATGCGCTTGCTTTCCCGTGAATTGGTAATTACATAATAAAATCATAAAAAAAGAAACCACTTAAATCGGGTCGGGGAAAACTTACGGCTATCAATATATGTTCGTATTTACAGTGGCACTAGGAATGTTGTGCAACTAAAATTTTCGGTCTAACCTGTGGGCCTCCAGGCGACCGAGGGGAGTGCTGGCTCCCTCCTTCCTGGTACCATCTTGATAAGGGCATTCTATAAGACCCTCCTGTATGCCTTGCGGCTGGTTCCGAGCACCAGTAACGGAACGTCCTGGACCGTGGTCCCGGGCATGCACGGGACCCACTGTAAACATTGTTCATTGATACCCCCGTTGGTTTCCAATAAAAGCCTCGATTTACTCATATGTGGATGTATGTGCGCTGGGACGCTATTACACATACCTAGACATATGGGTAGAACGAGTAATAAGTATAAGTATTGAAAATGGCAGCAATAGATTTATTCAGGCCTTATCACTTTCATTTTATGCCTCCATTTCTTGCTTACTGTACATGTACTCTCGACACAGTTCTTGATGCTTAATATTGTTTTGATCATATCAACACACATACCTATCTCTACACGACACTTGGCATTCACCTTTCTATTTGTTAGGGAGTTTCTGACTCCCCTGGACTTGCATGTTCAGGTTCTGAAGCTTGGATTGAAGCGGAGCCCTCCACTGAAGATCAAGCTTATTTCTCAGAGCAGGCTAACTTGTCCTAACTCCTTCTGTTCCTGAACCTTCCTGCTAGCTCGGGGATCTTCTTCTCATCCCGTGAGCACCTTTTTGCTGTACAAATTGTAATTCTTACTTTTGTACCTGGCTGTGATATAATGTACATGTACTAATATATCACGCTCTGTGATAACTTTGTAATCCTTATGTTGGAATGTATATTGCCTCGTGCTTCCGTACTCTGATTCTTATTTGTACTGATGCTTAGCGTATATACATGAGGGTATTTCTGACCTGCGTATATATGTCGCAGTAGCATCTCCGTACCCGCCGGATCGGGGCGTTACAATCATTAAGTCAATCATGATGCTGACGATGATGAGGACTAAGGACAGAAATGAGGATCAAGGACAGAATATGGTTGATATCCAAGAATCCATTATAGTTGGAAGAGCCCGGAGAAATCTACTTAAGCTTAGTTGGCTACTAACATAATAGTGGCCTATGTTCTCCTAGTCATTGGGAAGGCGATCCCATCTACATACTGATTTTAGAGTGCAAGATGTGAAAGGATGCCATGATGGAAGAGATAAATTCTCTACAAAAGAATGACACTTGGGAACTATCAGAATTGCCCAATAGAAAGAAAGTGATCAGTTATAAGTGAATATTTACAAAGTAACAAGGATCTCTTGATGGTGATATTGTATGCTACAAAGCCAGATTGATAATAAAGGCTATGTACAATGAGAAGACATTGACTACAATGAGGTATTATCATCCATTGTGAAGCACTCGGCTATTCAAATTTGTTGACACTGGTGGCACAATATGAGTTGGAGCTTGACCAGCTCGACGTAAAGACCGCATTTCTCTATAGTGATCTTGAACAGGAGATCTACATGTCTCAGTCTACGGGGTTCAAGACTGCAGGAAAGGATAATATGATATGTAAAATTGAAGAAGAATTATTTTATAGATTAAAGCAAACACCAAAGCAGTGGTATAAGCATTTCAATAGCCTCATAAGAGGTAAGAGGTACACACGAAGCCATTGCAATCCATGTGTGTATTACAATAAACTACCAGGTGGAGAGTATATTTATCTATTATTGTATGTGGACGATATGTTCATCGCTTCTAAGAGCAGATTCACGATTGATAAACTGAAAAAGGATTTGTCTTCCAAATTTGAAATGAAAGATCTTAGTAAAGCGAAGAAGTTGCTAGGCATAGAGATTGAGCGAGATCGGAAAGGTGACAAGATTAGTTTAACTAGAAAAAGGGTATTTGAAGAAGGTACTTCAGAAATTCAACATCAACAATGATACGAAGTCTGCAAGTATACCATTGGTCCCTCATTTCAAATTAAAAGTTACTATGTCTCCTACTATTGTTGAAGTGCGTGAATATATGACTCACATACCCTATGCTAGCATGGTTGGTAGTTAATGTATGCAATAGTGTGTACGAGGCCTGATCTGTCACAAGCTATCTCAATGGTTAGCAGATACGTGCGTGATCTCGGTAGGAGTCATTAGGAGATAGTAAAGTAGATTCTACGGTACATCAAAGATACCATAGATGTTAATTGGTGTCCGAGAAGGATTCTATAGGTAAGTAGGTGCGTATCGGATACATTGATTCCGACTACGCAGGAGACCTCAACAAACGCCGGTCTACAACGGAATATGTGTTTACATTGACCTAAGCACCGTGTATTAGCACTCTATTTTACAGTCTACTGTCACATTGTTTACTACAGAAGTCAAGTATATGACCATGACGGAGGTTATGAAGGAGACAATTTGGTTTTAAGGGTTGCTTGACGATTGGTGATTGATCAGGATCTACTGAAGATCAATTGTGATAGCATGAGTGCTATCTATTTGACAAAGAACCTAGTGTATCATGGAAGGATGACGTACATTGATGTTAGGTTTCACTTTATTTAGGAGATTCTTGAGGAGGGTGATATCCAGTTACAAAAGATTCACATGAAGGAGAATCCCACCGATGTGCTTATCAAAGTTATTCATAGAATAAAGTTTGCATATTAAAAGGAGTTACTCCATATCCTTCCAGTCGCTTGAGCTTAGTGGAGCTCGTTTGTAGAAACTACAAACGACTTGATCCCTTGGGCAGTGGGTACATAGGCAACCACATTGGTGCAGCCCGCTGGAGTCGACATGGTGCTATGTTATGTTCGGCTCAGATTTGAGAAATCTTGATTGAGGTGGAGAATTATGGAGAGAGGGTGTAAAATCTTGTTAGTAGAGTTTTTTTAACTCATTGGAGAAGATAACGCAGAGAACGGAGTTCAATGGTGCATGGTAGAAGCCTAAGTCACAGCTGAAGACAGAGAGTCGGTCGACCGACTGGTTGATTTGCCATACACAAAACATGCCCTTGGAGCAGGGGAGCTGCTCAAAGACTGCAGGAATGGTCGACCATCCAGAAGACAAATTGTAGCTCTGCACAACTAACGGTCAACCACACAGAGCACAATTTTTGTACTACAGGAGAGCGGTCGACTGCCCGGTCGATCGCACGTCAGGTCTAACCAGTTTCCTATTATGTTTATGAGTTTTTTTCTGATCTGATTTAAGATCTGTTGGGTTCCTTTTCTTCAGAAATTTCTTGGCTATATATACAAAGGTATTGTGCCCATTAATTGTATTCTGTAATTGTTGATTAATAAGATTCTCTCTCCCATTCTGTCCTGAGGAAGTAGGTAAACTGTCGAACCTCATTAAATTTGTGTGTTCTAGCTTTCTTCTCTTTGCTTATTTGTTCGTGTAACTGGTGACTACTCTCTGATGTGCGGTAATCCTCTACTGGGGTTCCTCCCAATAGCTATGACATAACTGCACCTATGACGTTCCATTTCTTCCTGCACAAGTTCTAGAACACATGGGAATTTGAGAAGCAAAGTGATTAAACGAATGCCATCAATATGAATTGACTGAAAGCAATATGTGAAATCAAGACTGGTAACAGACTTCAGCTCAACAAGTATTGGGGAAGAAAGAATGAATTCTTTGCAACTACTCATTCGAGCAATATACCGCCAAGGCATTAGTGATTGCTGACTCCATCCGCACCAAATCGAAAGCTAGACTGTTGGAAACCAATGACTCGCGGTATCTTTGGTATATAGAATGCGTGTAATCAAAGGAAATATCGACAAAAGGGATGTGCGCAGGTATGCATCAACGATTAGTCAAAACGATAATTATACTAAGAAACAAATGTAGCAGGTGAAGGACTGTGGATATAGTTTCAGACACACTAGAAGACTTGTAATGTTTGTAACTGTAAATCGTCATAGTCACACTGGCAATCATCAAAATATATAGCTCTAATCAATGTCTTGAGTTTAAATGAAGTGTCTAAGTCCAACTTATTTTAAAAAAGTATAAACTTTGGAATTCTGTGTAATTATTGCTCCCTGTGGAATTAGTACTTTCGATATGCCAAATCCTTTTACATTTTTTATAGAGAGAAAAACGGGGCTTAGCCCACAATTTTATTAAAATAATAACATATAAGAAGATACAAGATATTTGATGTGTATGTGGGTGTGGGTGGTTTTTTCTTTTTTCTCTTTTTTTGGGACGCCAAAATGAAAGAGCAGACAATACAAAACCAACTAAGCTTCTCCAAAGAAAACCACCAACCAATCTCACACGATGACTTGTACTGTCAAGACCTGCAACATGCAATCTCATCACTGTATTCCAATCCTTTCCAGATAATTATCTCCAAAATCCAGTGCAAGAAGACCCAACTTCCATCAAAGTCTAATTCAAGAAGACTCATCATCCAACACAACTAACACATCATTCCTTAGCTCTCTTATAAACTCAACCCACTCTGTCCCCTTCCCCTCCTCCATACAAGGATCTCCAAACTCTAGAGATTTAATGTGATCGAACACTGCATCGGGATCAGAGGGTTGGAGGAAGCCCATTAGAGCGGTGATGGAGGCCATTTCTGTTGGGTATTCTGCTTAACAAGAATCAATCTGACAACTAATCAAGATCACTGAGATATCAACAATCTAATTGGCCAGGTCGGCAAATATCAGGTGGGAGGTTTTCCGTTCAATAGAACGTTCCTTAATTTAAGAACCACCTTTCAATTTCCTTCCTTGGTTAAAGCACCAATTAGACTGAATCTAAGTCAGTCTCGATATACTGTAAAGTATATCCCCTGTATAAAGGACTTAATCCACTTATACAGTATTTAGAGTGAGGTACGCTTAAAGCGAATCTCCTTAAGACAATTACGTCCCCCGCACCGGTGCTAACGGGATAATGGACGCTGGTCTCCCAAGATACAACACTCTTTCACGGTATTTGGATAGCACTACCAAATCACCGTACGGTCGAACCGTAGTCAACCAGTACCTTCCACAGGATCGTTGAAGCAGCGGTACAAGGACAAATTTCAAACGAATATTTGCCTCTACTCTCTGGAGGAGCACCCACTGTTTAGGACGAAGGAAGGTTGAAGAATATTCTTCTTCAGAAGTCTTAAATTCAGACAACAATTCTATAAAAGAATCTGTTGAATTTTCTAAGCCTTCTTTCAGAACGAATTTTGCAGAATCTCCGTTGGAAGTCGCTTCGAAAACCGAGTTACGGATTTCCCACTTCCCTTTTGGAAGTCACTTCAGAACTCTACTCCCCAGTTCAGAACGCAGAAAAATTGAAGTGTTCAGAACTCAGAGAGAGAGAAGAGAAGTGTTTGCTCTTGGTGTTTTTGTTTCCAATTGAGAATCCGGAGCGCTATTTATAGCGCTCTAGGAGGGGCCAACGGGTCTGAACCCAACGAAAGGTTGCAACCTTTCGACCCAACAGTCACAACTGTTGGCTGCCCAAGTGACGCACCCAACAGTCACAACAGTTGGCAGTCCAACAGTCGCAACTGTTGGCATTCCAACAGTTTAGTCCCCTTTAGGCTTTGAATTAGGCAATCTTTAGACTTGAATATCTCATTCATTCGAAGTCGGAATTGAACATGTGAATATACCACGTTCATCCCCAATGGAAGGAGAACACACTCCAACCATCATCCAATTGATTCGATCAACGGATCTCGCCATAATTCAACTCGAAGATTCATACTAATATTCTTCAATTCCAACAATTTCTTCCTTTGGCATTGCACATAGTGATGAGTAGTTGAGTACTGCAACGGAGAGCCAACTGGTTCTCCATTGGATGCCTTTTTTTTTTTTTTTCCCTGCTCTATGCACTCTTTTCTCTGTGGAGTAATTGTCTGGACTAATCCGCGCACTTAAGAAAACTTTTTCAAACATTTCAATCGTTTAGTGATTCCATGTCTACTATGTTTATGTGAAGCCACAAATCAAAAAAACAAGAAATTAGCACTCTCATATGAATTGTAAATATTACTAGTTGCAGAAGGTACAGTATGACAATGATCTCTCACGTTTTTTGGAAAATGACAGTTCAATTCACTGATTGTGGTTTTGCTTCCTAGTTTGGTAACACCAGGAGTTAGATATAAAATATAAACATTAATAACAATTTTTTTTTCATAGGTACTGAGCCAAGATGACAATATTTTTACAATTCAAAAGTATGCATAAGGGACCATACAAAAAACTCATGAGATAAGACATCCAAAATGCACATGAGATAAAGTAATGTTTGCTAGCATTACTACATAGAGATAAAACAATACAGATGTTCAATTGTTACCTAAAAGTTAAAGTATTAACAAATTTGTTGACATCCACAATAAATCTTATTCACACCCACAAGTCTTCCACTAGCTGATGAATAGGCAACCATGTTGTTGAGGGAGAGGCAACTGAGAGAGAGATAAAAGGGTACATGATTATAGTTAATTAACTTAACATCTATCATGGAGGTAACTGAAGAAAATGCTTATAGTTGACTCTAAAATATTCATATTTCAGATAAAGGCTATGTTACAATTTGCTCATCTTGCTTCTGAGATTTTAGGGTTTTAGTATAATCTTGTATTGAGATTTAAGCTTGGTGATTGACCTAATCAAGAACCAGGAGGATAAATAAAACTAGAACTTTTATGGGGATGAAAGAAGATACCTGAGATGTTGGATATAGAATGGGACTGGGGTATTTTGATAATCTTGCATCTGAAATTTTAGGGTTTCAATACAATAATCAGAGAGCTGTAATTCAGATCAGCATGTGTTAATCAGTTTTATTGGAGTTTTTGTGTGGACGTAAGCCTGTTAGTGCCCCTGCGGGCATAAGCCTGCGGATCATAATTACTTACGTAAGAAATAATTTTGTATAGTGTATGGGCATTTTAATTGCCGGGTTGGTAATGGGACCGAGCCGGAGCGGAATTTTTTTTATACGGGCTGGTCACGATGGGCTCTGGGGCCTATCTGGACCGTTACAGCCCATATAGTTTTGGGTCGTGCCGGGCTCCTCTTGGCCTAGCATGACCCACAGCATAACCTAGTGAGCGCACGAACAGAGCTCCACTGGGTCAACACTAGGCTGGCCCAGGTCATAGTAGTGCTTTAGCACTTAATTAAATTCTCTAATCAATTTAAGTTATATCGAAACAATCTCAACATTAATATATATACTCTTTTAAAAAGAGTGAGTTTTGGCTTTAAGTCTATCATTTTTTGGGTCTGTCTAGAGCCCATCCTAGTCATTGCTTTCCCTAAAACAAATCTGCACCATCATTTTGATATTAGATGACCAGACCCGTTTAGTTATTATAGGACCCAACCCGCTTGATTAAAACCCGACCCATTTTCTATTTTTCCTCTCTCAGCCTTCGTTCCAGACCGACTCTATCTCGCCCAAACCAACTCTGTCATCTATGGATCGCCCATTTAGGAAAGCCGAGATCTTTGCTATGGTTTTCGCTTTTGTGTAATCAAACATTTATGTGTGGACAATGTTAAGTTTGAAGTGGAAATGTTAAATCAAAATTTGTTTTTCTAAACAATTTCTTATTGTTTTCTTTTGATTGCATTTAAGTGATTTTGTTAACCAACGTTTTTTTACCCTTTTATAGTTTATATGTTATCTCAGCGGATTATGGCTGAAACCAACTCATACAAGTTACTTGATTGACGATTATGACCGTGAGGTAAGCAACGATTATGTCACTAATTATGATGTGAATCATTTTGACTATTAGTATTTAACAATTAGCAAATCCTTTATTTCAATTTTGTTCGAATTGATTTTGGGGTGATATCACATAGGTTGACAAGGAGGGTGAGTTAGCAACATATAAATTATAGATTGTTGCGCACAAGACAACAACCTCTCTGAGGAATCCACCAACTAGGCAGATACTGATGCAGCCGGAGACGTACACAACACGACAAGAATAGAGAAACAATAGAGAAAATCAATCAACACAGTATTTAACGACGTTCGTCCTCGGGGTAAGGGAGAGAGATTTTATTGATTCAACAATCAATACAAACTAATACAAGAGGGATACTTGAGAGAACTTTCAGGGATACAATACATGAGGGCTCTAGCCCTTATTATAGCCACAGAGTTCTTGGGTTTTAGGAAACCCCAATTTGATTCGATCCTAAACAGAAAAGGAATCTGACTCCCAAAAGAACAGCAGAAAACGCGTCTGTCGGTCGACCGGTCGACCCCTGTACCCGGTCGACCAGCACCAACGGAGACTTGGCACCTTTCAGTCAGTCGACCGGGCGATCGACCGCTTCCATGCAACGGTCGACCGGGCGGTCGACCGTTCGCGTCTGTGCACCTCATGCACACCGGTCTACCAGCTCCTTACATCGGTCGACCGGGCGGTCGACCGTGCACTATTTTAGGCTTTTAGCCTGCTGCATGCGCCTTTTTTGCTTCTTTTGATCCAATCTCTATTCTATCTTCCGATGTCTCTCTATCTCCTCTCTCCCTATAATTCTCCACCTCGGTGAAGGTTTCTCAAATCTGAGCCGATCTCTAACG
Source organism: Agave tequilana (assembly GCA_038442645.1). Lineage (NCBI taxonomy): Eukaryota > Viridiplantae > Streptophyta > Magnoliopsida > Asparagales > Asparagaceae > Agave > Agave tequilana. The sequence continues at coordinate 11,369 of JAVJIF010018550.1, forward strand.
AACTCCAGTCTATCACCTAGCGAAATTGACACACGATTTGGCGAAATCGACACACGATCTCGGCTTGAGAGCTCCGGACGAAATCGACACACGATCTCAGCGAAATCGACACACGATCTTGTTTTGGAACCTTTAACTCAGCTATCAACTGGGATGCACCTCACATGCCTTCCCTACTATTTACCTTAGGGAACTCCCATACCTGCCGATTACCGAACGTGTCTCCCACGCAGTAACTACATGACCTCACGAAGAACTCATCATGAGCCAACACTGACTCTCCAATTGACTATCTTTCTCCAGTTTACATGTCTTCAGCTGACGGTCCAACCAAGTTTGAGTAGAGCACACCGAACATAATCATCGGCTTCAACAAACTGGATGCACACCTCTCCTATGCAAGCTTAACCATCTTCTCACTAGAAGATCAACTGTTCATCAAGATCACAATGCTCCACCTCTACGTGAAGTCCCAATCAGTTTCTCAAGAACCCAAACAGCTTCATACGAGTTGCATCGCCAAATGGGGCTGCGCCTTTACGGCTGCCTACGTACCTTGCCCAAAGGATCAAGCCAACCGTAGTTCATTGAAATGAGCTTCATCTAGCTCAAGCACTTGTACCTGAATCTTCAGTAGCAAACCTATCTGGCTGAGTCATATGAACCTCCTCACTACCGTCATGGAGAACAACGGCCTTCAACTTAAGCTTATCGTGGTCACAAGCTTGAGATTCATGCTTCTTTACCCACGTGCGTGGTTTTACCTTGGTTCCAATGGCTGCAAACAATTCGACATTCTCATCAATGTCTTCAACCTATTTAGTACAACACTGGCTACATAATCTCCACCCGGTTTCACATCCGGTGAGTCTTCACTGATACCGAACCAATTAGAAATGGTGGAGTAGCATCAACCTCCACCCGCTGCAATACTTCCTTAGTCTCCGCCCTCTCCACCTGCTGAGAGAAGGTAGACTTCAACACTGAAGTCTCATCAAACGTGACATGTCGACTCAACACGATCTTCTTGTTTTCGAGGTCCCATAACTTGTAGTTTTTCATATTTCTTTTGACACCTAAAAACACAAACCTCTTTGCTCGCGGATTCACTATGCCATCTTTGGCACTAAAGTAGATTGGACTTTCAAATTCTCGCAGTAAACCATGATCTTGAGCAGCTTTCCCAGACCAAATTTTCAATGGAGTTTTACCTCCTATCGCAGTCGATCTATTTATGAGATGGCTAGCATACACAATCGCCTCAGCCCAAAACGATTTGTCTAATCTTACATTAGATAACGAGCACCGAACCTTCTCCAGTAAGGAACAGTTTATTTCCTTAACCAACCCCTGTATACCTTCTGTGAAGTGAGTACCAATACCAGTGTTCTGGCCAAATCGTAAGAATTGGTTCATGTCTCTTTCAACATTACCAATCTATAGCTCCTTGATCATCCTACCTGTCTACCTCTCCATTCTTCCTTTTCACTTCACTAATATATTTAGGGCTTCACACCTTTGTCTCATGGTATATATCCAACAGTGCTTAGATAAATTATCAATAAAAGAGATAAAGTACATGTGACCTCCAAGCGATGCAGTCTTAGTAGGTCCCCAAACGTTTACGTGAACATAATCAAGAAGACCTTCTGAGCGGTGAATACTGGTGCTGAATTTCACATTTTTCTTGTTCAGAACGCTGTGTTCACCTTCCAAGTTGCAGGTAGCAGCATCTTCCAATGATCCCTTCTTTGCAGGAGCTTGCAAAGACCGTTCACCTCCTTGTCTGACCTTCACCTGTCAGACCTTTGTGCAATCATCATTTGAAGAACTAGAGTCTCTACCTGACCTGTAACCATACTACTCTTCAAGTAGTAGATATTGTTCCGGCAGACGCCCTTCATCACCATCATTGAGTCTTTGATCATCTTGAGAACACCATCTCGTATAGATACCATAAGGCCCAACACTTTCAAAGCGCCAATAGAGATAAGATTCCTTTTGAGTTGAGGTTTTGAGGTTAGGTACATACCTCACCTCCTTCAGTTCTTGTACTATCCCATCAACCATCTTGACATGGACTGTACTTATCCCTTCTATATTACACAGATGTTCATCACCCATGACCGTGTAACATCTATTTAGCTTCTCAAAACTAGAAAATCAGGCCTTATTCGGGCACACATGATAGGTGGCTCCGGTATTCAAAATACACTCAGCCTTATCTGATTAATCAACAGTAGGAGTAGTAACAGAGAGAGATTACCGATGAGTCTGAATCTGATCCATCCGCCTGTGTGAGATTTGTTTCGGTGTTTGACTCCATCTTCTTACCTTTGGCCTTCGGACAATCAACTTTCCAGTGTCCTAACTCCTTACACAAGGTGCACTGATTCCTCTTCAGATCTCTGAAGTCTGATCTGTACTTCGATCTTCCCTGATCATCTCTTCCCTTCCTATTGGAACTCCTGCCTCTTACTGCCAATGCCTCTGCAGTTGTACTCTCTATAGGAGACAGTCTATCCTGCCTTCTTACTTCATAACTCACAAGAGCAGCAGACACCTCAGCATAGTTAAGGGATTTTCTTCCATTGATCAATATAAGAGTAAAGGTCTCATACTCATCCACAGGAAGAGAGTTCAAAAGAATTACCGCCTTATCCTCTTCATTGGTCTCCACATCCACATTAACTAGATCTGTAAGAAGTTTCGTGTAGCGATTCAAGTGTTCATTGATGGAGCATCCTCTTTGCATCTGAAAATTATAAAGCTTACTCTTTAACTGCAACCGCGATTTTATGCTTTTCGTCAGATACTTCTTCTTCAGTATCTCCCACAGCTGCCTCACAGATGTCTCATGCAACACATGATACTTAATATCTTGTGTCAAATAAGACCTGATCAAGCCACACGTCGTTCTGTTCATCTTGTTCCAATCTTCTTCAGTTGTTGATGCGCGCTTCTTTTCTAACCGTGAGTGTCTTCGAGGTTTGATGTCAGCGCATCCATCACCTCACACCTCCACATACCGAAGTTGTTTGCGCTGTTGAACTTCACCACATCAATCCTAAGCGGATGTGGATTCATGGATTTTCCGATGATGTACCTTCTTCAGCCATCTTCTCAACTAATTCCTCAAAGCAATGAGGAAACAAACAGAGTTAGATAAAATAAACTAGACAAAGATAGGATCTTTACCTCCACGTGAAACCCTCGAAGAGTTTCCGAAGCAATCTACTCCTCCAAATTGATTCCTCGAGCAATTTATACGCTGTTTTGAGATTGACACACGATCCCACAAATAGTCCCAACGCTGCTCCGAGATCGACACACGATCTCCGCCAAACAGCAACTGATGCCCTTTGAATCAACACACGATCCCACGAATAACTGGGATGCTCTGATACCAATTGTTGTGCGCAGAACAATAACCTCTCTGAGGAATCCACCAACCAGGCGGAGACTGATGCAGCCAGAAACGTACTCAATACGACAAGAACAGAGAAACAATAGAGAAAAGCAATCAACACAGTATTTAACGAGGTTCGGCAGCGTACCTACGTCCTCGGGGTAAGGAAGAGATTTTATTGATTCAACAATCAATACAAACTAATATAACAAGGATACTTGAGGGAACTTTCAAAGATACAATACATGAGGGCTCTAGCCCTTATTTATAGTCACAGAGTCCCTGGGTTTTAGGAAACCCCGATTTGACTCGATCCCAAACAGAAAAGGAATCCGAATCTCAAAAGGACAACAGAAAACGCGTCTATCGGTCGACCGGCACCAACCGAGACTTGGCTCCTTTCAGTCAGTCGATCGGGTGGTCGACCATTCTGCGTCTGTGCACCTCGTGCACACCGGTCGACCGGCTCCTTGCATCGATCAACCGGGCGGTCGACCGGGCGCTGTTTTAGCCTTCTGCATGTGCCGTTTTTACGCCTTTTGATTCAATCTCTGTGCTATCTTCCGAGTCTCCTATATCTGCTCTCTCCCTAAAGTATCCTTCTTCGTGTTTTGAAAAATAGAATTATGAACCTCCAAAATTGTGATTGGAAGACCACCAATGAAGTTCCCTGAGAAATTTTGAAAGAAAAAAATGTGAAATTGATTTAGCAGCAATCAATAAATAATGTTTTTGACTTGGATAATTCACACCCTGTTCTTCTTTTGTAGGTTAATTATTTTCCTTTGCTTTCTATCTTTGGATATTCACTTTGCTTTCAGAAACTAAAGCATACGTTGCTGTGCACAGAGCTAAAATTGATGGCTCGGAGCTGAATTTGACAGGGTAAAGAACGAGCCTCCATAATATGGAATTAACTTTGTTTTATAAACTATTTATTTGATCATCTTTGTTCATTGTACTCACATGAATTGATGATTTGATTGTTTAACAAGCTCAAACTTAGATATAGTTAATCCAAATAAATCTCAATAATGATACAGAAGCACAAGCATCCATCCAAGAACCCTGAATACCACAAAGTGCCACATGCCCTTTGAGTAAACAAGGCAAATGGGCTTAGAAAATTTATATATTTACGTCAAGGAATCAAAAAGCAGGTGGCACACAGATGAGTATGCAAATTAGAAGTGAGAAGGTCAACAAATAGCAGCAAATTTCTTATTGCCGATACGTCATGTTTGAAGCAAGGGCCTCACTGTATATGTGAGCTGTTTCTTCTGTTCCTCTGAGAACGCATGCTGCTCAAAGCCGAAGCTGAAGGGCATCAAACATACTTTGTTGTCTTGTTTCAGGTCTGCCCTTCAATTCCTTTTGATAGTTTATTTCAGATAAAGGAATCCAGTAGAACTTAAAGATAATTAAAGCTATGTATTATCACAAGGAAGTGAGTCTTGAAATGAAATTAAGTCAGGAAATGGCTTTTTCTTGTTTGGATTTTTTTAGAGATAATGGCAGAAAAGAAGTGTTGGGAGAAGTTATAGCTATAAAATGAAATATATCCCTAATTTCTGGTAGTAGAAATGTATTAAAAAAAAATGGTCGCAATCACAGTCCTCTCTATCAGGACTGCAACATGATCACAATTCTAAAAAAAATACCTTAATTTTTAGTCTTTCTTAGGACTGCGACCATGATCATGGTCGCAATCCTGACAAAAACATAAATTTTCAGCCTATATTGAGATTGCGACAATAATCGTAATCCTCGCAAATATCCAAATTTTCAATAAATAAAAGATTGCGACTATAGTTGTAACGCCCCGATTTCACGGATACGGGGACGTCACTGCGACGTATATACGTAGGTCAGAAGAAGCCCCCACGTATATACGCTAAGCATAAAAGTATAATAAGTAATCAGAGTACGACACAAAGCGTGGTATTCTTCCATATGCCAACACAAAAGTACATGTACAAAGTCATCACAGTATGATAAACATATACACATTACATGTGTCTTTTTATCATAACAAGTCCAAAAGTAAAATATACAGGATAAATACAAGATGCTCACGAGTAGGGTGAAGATCCCGTGAGTCAAAAGAGGAGACTAGCACGGAAGAAGCTGGGACAAATCAGCCTGTTCTCAAGGAAAACTCGATCTACAGTGGACAGCTCCACTTCGATCCAGCTTCTAACCTGAACATACAAATCCAAGGGAGTCAGGACCTCCCAACAATGAACAGGCTACATGCCAAGTGGCAAAGAGATAAGAATAGGGGGTTAGAACACAAGTGTGGTATACACGGACAGGTATAGCATAATCATAAATCAGGAAGTCCCAAGTAAAGCTGAATATAAGCAAGACTGATTGTATACGCTTAAGTCACGGTCACATGAGACTAGTACATCGAAGGAATAATCCAAACAAGGAAACCTCATATATATACCCTTGTCTCATGCCACATAAATCCAAGCGTATAGAATCAGAGTTGCAAATCGTATCATAGTCAAAACAGGAATGCATAACAATAATGATCAGGGGTCCATAACACGAGTAAAGGATACACATAACGGAAACTATAATAGGAAACACAACAGAAATCAATAGGCGATGTCTATTATTATTATTACTCGTCTGACCCATATATCTCGGTATGTGTCCAGGTGTGCACCCCAACACACATACATCCATATATAAGTTATCCGAGGGTTGTTAACGGAAGCAGATGGAGAACTGATAGAGCTTCTTATAATGGTACTCATGCACCGGGACCAGTCTTCTGGCCCAACGGTTCCCACCACCTGGGACCGGCTTTGTTCACATGCACCGGGGACCAGTTTAGTGGTCCAACGGTTCCCACCACCTGGGACCGGCTTTGTTCACATGCACCGGGGACCAGTTTAGTGGTCCAACGGTTCCCACCACCTGGGACCGGCTTTGGAGGCTCGAAGTCCCCCAATAGTAATCATAACAGTAATCATAACAGTACCGCCAATATATGTCATTCCCATACTATAAGCAAGATATCATTCCGGCATCCATCACTTCCTCCCATACCCATACAAGTTGTCCTTTTTAAGATTTATTAGCTAATTATCACTTTATGGGAAATAATAGAAAATGAACATGATCAGGAATTTAGGAGTACACCAGTACTATATAGTCAGGTCACTGCATGTAAAGTAGGAAAACAGGTCACTGATCATGAAACTGAATAACAAGTCAATATTCCCGTAAAAGAGATAATCACAAGTCAAATATATCATGCTGGATGTAAAGTGATAGCATGACAAGTGGTGATGTATATCAGGTAACACGTATACAAAGAGATTGATAATTATTCAAGGTGAGTCATGGTCTAGCCAGAGGGTATAGCGAGTCAGGTGATATACATGTGTTAAAAGGAAACATAAAACTGACAAGTCTAAAGAATTGACAAGCGGTTGATAATGTTAATGAACAAGTCATGAAATACCAGTTATGAAGTATTTAGCAAGGATAATACATCACCCATGTATCAAGGTTAGGATCTAATTTCAGAAAGAATAAGAATCAACAATTTTGGCCCAAAACCAGACTATCGGTCGACTGGGTTAAATGGCCGGTCGACCGATACGGGACAGTCACCAACTAACGGTCGACGTCCGGTCGACCGATACAAGGCCGTGACCTCCAGGTTTGGTCGGTCGACTTCCGGTCGACTGCCGGTCGACCGGAGACACAACTAACGGTCGCCTGTCGGTCGACTGCCGGTCGACCGATACAGGGCCGTGAGCTCCAGGGTTTCCTAGCGGTCGACTGGTTGGTGAACCGGTCGACCGCCTACTCAAAACTGTGCACGTTCGTGCACATCGGTCGACTGCCGGTCGACTACCGGTCGACCGGACTACTGAAATATGCTGCTGTTAGGTCTAAAATCAGATTTTTGGTGTGGTTGATTTTGATGTCTAAAAATATGATTTTGATGACATAAAGGGACATGATTTGGCAACACAAGTATACAAGGAATTTACGAGTCTTGGTGAGTAAAAATACTCACCTCGAATGGTTATTTGGGGCTTTACGAGTCCGGAAAGATCGTGGTCGTTAACTTGGTCCACGACGATATCTCCGATGAAGAAGTAGACGATCCCAATCCAAAGTGGTTACTTGGTTGAGATGGAGATGATGAAGTTGAGTTGATGAGGGAATTTGTGAAGGCTAATATCTTTGTGGAAGTGAAGAAAAAGAAATAGAAATGTATAGGAAAGTTTATATAGGATTTGATTTTGTTAAGGAGATGTAATATTGGAGAAGAAAGGGGGTTTTTGTGTAAAATAGGGGAGGTGAGGTGTCTCCCCTAGCCAATCAAATCTTGCCATGGAGATGATGAGGTGGAGAAAATATGTGGTGGAGGATTAATGGAAGGGTGTGGAAGTTTAGATATTTTGGGTTTGGCTTGTGGAGGAAGTTAAAGGAAATAAGGAAAAGGAAAAAGGAAAAGAAATGAGAAAAGAGAAGATATTTTCTCTAACTCGGAAAATAAAAATATTAAAACCACGGATTCCCGGGTTGAAGTCATGGACGCGGAAATCTTTCGGGAAAATACCGGATACGTCCCGAAATCAAGTATCTCGGAACGACCCGAAATAAATATCAAAAATCAAGAATATTATATTAAGAAACATAGTGAAATCCGTTTTAAGAAATACTTTATAGTTTTAAAACTAAAAACCCCGGAATCAGTAAAATACCGACTCCGTTGGAATTTTCATAAATTCATAAAATCCTCAGAAAAAGAATATAGGTAGAAAATATGATTCTAAGGAATAATGCCTAAAGGGCCATCTTGAAATTCCTAACTGTTTGTGAAATAAAAATACTGGAATCAGTCTTCTACCGACTCCGGTGGAATATCCATAAATTCGTAAAATCTTCAGAAAAAGTATTTAAGTAATAAACATAATTCTAAGAAGAAATGTCTAAAGAATCTTCTAGAAATTCTAAACAGTTTGTAAGATAAAAATTCGGGAATCGATCAGCGGCACTGGTCGACACCGGTTTTGAAGAATTTCCTTTTAATTCCGGAAAATTCCAGAAAATCATAGAAAATATAATACGTTAGAAAATGATATTTAAAATTAAAATCGGTCAGATATAAGAAGTAAATCAAAAATACGATCGAAAAACTGAATACGCAAATAAGTACGTATTCCGGGAACGGGGTATTACAATAGTCTCAGTCTTCTAATAAAGAACTGTAATCATAGCAGCAGTTCTCGCGCTGCGATCATGAGTCATAGTCTTCATATCAGCATCGCTACCATCAGCAGACCCTCCCCCCATTCAGCGACATCGAATAACCCCCAATGCTTTCTATATCTAGGTATCATATCAATCACAAATACAAATAAAATTCATCGCGAGCATAAACACACAAGATCTGCAAAAGCTCGATCCGCTAATTACTCTGTGTCAGAGTCAAGATTGAGGAGAGAGCAACACCTAGGGTGATAGAGATAGGTAAAAGAGGAAATGAAATATATAAAAAAAGTGACAGTTGGAAAGAATCAATTCAAACTGACGTGGATGAGACTGTAGCGAATAAAAATATGAGGATGTATTTTTTTCCTAATTATAACGGAAAGTAGGTGGATGTAGCGAATTTTTTCCTTTTATTAAATTGAGAGTTTCGGTTCTTTACTTTAGAAAAAAAGAATTAAAAGTAGAATAAAAAATAAAGAAAGAATTTAAAAGAAAATAATCTTGAAAAGGGAAAAGAACAAAATATATAAAATAAAGAACAAGGAATTTTAATAAAAACAAAAACAAAAAATATAGAAAAATAATGAAGAAAAAAGAAGAAGAGAAAAAAAAATCTTTGGAAAAAAGTGCATAATGGAATTGAATAAAAGATAGCACTGAATCAATTAAAAGAAAGAAAATATTTGATTATATTAAAAGTGTTGGAAAGAGAGAGTTTATTGATGGGGAAGTTGATTAGGATCGTCGAGGGGTCGTCGAGGGGTCGTCGAGTAATCGCCGAGGAAGCCGACGACGAAGACGAAGGAAAACAGCAGCAGAAAACAAGCAGCAGCAGCAAAACAGGTTCTCCGGTCGACCGGGCCGGTCGACCGGACGTGCACGACGTGCACAGTGTCAGAGAGCGGTCGACCGCCCGGTCGACCGAAATGACTGACTGTAAAGGGCCCAACTCTCTGTTGGAATCGGTCGACCGGACCGGTCGACCGGTAGAAGGGTCGGTCGACCGTCTCGGTCGACCGACAGTCGGGTTTTGGGCTGAAATCTGCAGTTTGGAAACCTGTTGTATTTAAGTGCTGCTAGTGTTTTCTAGGGTTAGTATCTTGTAGAAGAACCTGCGAAAATAGAAGGCTAAGAGCTCTCTTGTATTGAGAGAGGCTAAGAGCCATTGTAATCATCTTCCTAATTGAAATCTCTCTCCGTGGATTGCCCCGAGGACGTAGGCAAGTTGGCCGAACCTCGTTACATCTATTGTTTGCGATTTGGTTGTTCTTCTTGTTTTGATTTCATTGTTCTGAGATTGAGATCTGATAGATCCTCTATTGAGTTGTTGTCTGTCGAGCACAACAAGTGGTATCAGAGCATCCAGGTTACGCTTGGGATATTCTGAAGATTCGAAGGGTTCCAGATCTGATCAGGTGGAGATCGTGTGTCGATCTCAGGTCAGAGGTATTGGTGTTCAGGAGATCGTGTGTCGATCTCAGGTGACGCAGGGAAGGCTCGTCGAATCAGTGCTTGGAGTAGATCTGGTGAGAAACTCAAGCTAGGGTTCAAGGTAGAGGTAAAAAATCACTTTTTTATCTCAGAAATAGATCTATTTTGCAAGTATTTGATCTTCCGCATAGTTAGAGGGTCAAGGAAAGGATCTCAATGGCAGAGGAATCTAAGTCTGTTAAAACAATGAACAACTCCAGGATTGAAGTTGTTAAGTTCAATGGAACTAACAATTTTGGGATGTGGAGGTGTGAGGTTATGGATGCATTGAATGCACAGAACCTCGAGGACACGCTCCTATTGGAGAAGAAGAAGGCAACTACCACTGATGAAGAGTGGGCGAAGATGAACAGATCGGCATGTGGCTTGATACGTTCATGCTTGTCGCAAGACATCAAATATCTTGCACAACATGAGACGTCGGCAAAGAAGCTGTGGGACACTCTTGCTAAGAAATACCTGACTAAGAGCGTGGAGTCTAGGTTGCAGCTTAAGAGTAAGCTGTATCAGTTCAGGATGCAGAGGGGAAGCACAGTAAACGAGCACATCAACCGATTCACAAAGCTTCTTACAGATCTGATAACTGTGGATGTCGTGGTAGAAGAGGAAGACAAAGCGGTCATTCTCCTGAACTCACTCCCACCGGAGGAGTATGAGACATTCACGATGACGTTTATCAACGGAAGGCAGACCTTGGTGTATGATGATGTGTCGTCTGCATTGATGAGCTATGAGACAAGGAAGAATGAGAGGCATCCTTCACAGTCAAGCTCAGTGGCGGAGGCACTGGAAGTAAGAAGCAGAAGTTCATCGCGGAAGGGCAAGGAGGTGATAGGAAGATCGAAGTCCAGGTTGGGCTATAGGGATCTGAGGAAGGATCAGTGCATTTTGTGCCGAGAGATAGGGCACTGGAAAGTGGACTGTCCAAAGTTCAAGGGGAAGAAGAAGGAGTCGAAGGCTGAAACAAATCTTGCAAAAGTGACGAATACTCAGAGGAGCAGGTCACAGGCAGATGGAGCAGATTCAGACTCGTCAGGTTTCTCATTTTCAGTAAGTTCTCCCATTATTGGTAACTCATGGAAAGATGAGTGGATTCTGGATACAGGTACAACATACCATGCATGCCCTAATCGGGGCTGGTTTTCCAACTTTGAGCAGCTGGAGGGGTGTTCGGTCGTTATGGGCGACAATCACCCATGTAGCGTGGAGGGTGTAGGTACAATCCGAATCAGGATGTTTGATGGGATGGAAAGGGAGCTGAAAGGAGTGAGGTATGTACCTCAGTTGAAGAGAAATCTAATCTCCGTGGGAATTTTGGAAACATCGGGCATGGTGATATCTGTTCGAGATGGCGATCTCAGGATGATCAAGGGCTCGATGGTGGTGATGAAGGGCGTCCGCCGAGGAAATCTATACTACTTGAAGGGTAGTACGATTACAGATCAGGTGGAGACTTCAAGTTCTTCAGATGATGTTGGCTCAGAGGACTGGCAGGGAAAGGTCGGACAAGAAGAAGAATCTTTGCGAGCTCCTGCAAAGATGGAATCAGTAGAAGGTGCTGCTACCTGCAAGTCAGAAGGTGGACACAGGGTTCTGGACAAGAAGAAGGTGAGTTTCAGCACCAGTGCTCACCATAATGAAGGTCTTCTTGATCGTGTTCACGTGAGTGTATGGGGACCTGCTAAGACGGCATCGCTTGGAGGTCACAGGTACTTTGTCTCGATAATTGATTGTTCATCTAGGCAGTTTTGGATATATCCGATGAGACAAAGGGGTGAAGCCCTAGATGTGTTGAGGAAGTGGAGCGGAAGAATGGAGAGGCAGATAGGTAGGAAGGTAAAGGAGCTTCATATTGGCAATGTTGGGAAAGACATTGACCGATTCCTACAGTTTGGCCAGAACACAGGAATTGCTACACACTTCTCAACAGGTACAGATGAGTTGGCTAAGGATCTGGTCCGTTCCTTGCTGGAGGAGGTTCGGAAGTTATTGTCCAATGCAGGATTGGACAAGTCGCTTTGGACTGAGGCGATTGAGTATGCTAGCCATCTCAAGAATCAAACGACTGCGATAGGAGGTAAAGCTCCATTGGAACATTGGTCGGGAAAAGCTCAAGATCACGGTGTGCTGCGGGAATTTGGAAGTCCGGCTTACTTCAGTGCCAAGAATGGCAAGGTGAATCCGCAAGCAAGGAGGTTTGTCTATTTGGGCATCAAGGAGAACAGCTACAGGTTGTGGGATCCCAAGGACAAAAGGATCGTGATGAGCAGGAATGTCACATTTGAGAGGCTTCAGGGTTGAAGTCCATCGTCTCTCAGCAGGTGGAGAGGATGAAGACCAAGGGAGGATCGCAGCGGGTGGAGGTCGATGCTACTCCATCATCTCCAGGTAGTCCGGCATCAAAGGAGACTTCATCGGAGGTGACATCGGGTGGAGATCATGATAACAAGAGGGATGCTGAACAGGTTAAAGACATTGCTGAAGATGTCAAGTTGAGTGCAGCCAAAGGAACCAAGGTGAGACCACGTTCGTGGTTAAAGAAGGATGAATCTCAAGCTTGTGGACGCGACAAGCTCAAGTTGAAGGCCGTTGCTCTCCATGATGGTCAGGAAGAGGTTCATATGGTTCAGTCTAACAGGTTCACTGCTGCAGGAACAGGTACCATTATTCGAGCTTGATGAAGCTCATTTAAAATGAACTACGGTTGGCTTGATCCTTTTGGGCAAAGGTACGTAGGCAGCCGTAAAGGCGCAGCCATTGGTGATGCAACTCTTATGAAGCTATGTATGAGTTCTCGAGAAGTTGTTTGGAGCTTCACATAGAGGTGAAGGAGTGTGGTCAATGGAGCTTCACGTAGAGTTGGAGAGACTTCATGTAAAGGTGAAGAGACTTCATGTAGCGGTGAAGTGGTGTGGCCAGTTAGTCTTCACATAGAGGTGAAGTGGTTGTGATCTCGAAGAACAGTTTTATCTTCCGGAGAGGAGATGTTGAGCTTGCATAAGGAGGGGTGTGCATCCAGTTGAAGCCGATGATGTTTGGTTGGCTCTACGCAGACTTGGTTGGACCGTCAGTGGAAGACAGGTAGACTAGATAGAGCTAGTCAGTGGAGAGTCAGTGTTGGCTCATAAGGAAGTCTTCATGAGGTCATGAAGTTGCGGAGTAGAAGCCACAGTATGGTGATCGGCAGGTATGGAAATTCTCCTAAGGTGAAGTGCAGGGAAGGCATGAGTGATGTTTTCAGGAATAGATGAGCTAAAGATTCCAAGCCGAGATCGTGTGTCGATTTCGCCGAGATCGTGTGTCGATTTCGACCGGTGCGCGCAAGCCGAGATCGTGTGTCGATTTCGCCAGGTGATAGACTGGGGTTCGTTGGATGTCGGCTCAGATTTTGGAATCTTCGCCGAGGTGGAGAATTGTTGGAAAGAGAGAGTTTATTGATGGGGAAGTTGATTAGGATCGTCGAGGGGTCGTCGAGGGGTCGTCGAGTAATCGCCGAGGAAGCCGACGACGAAGACGAAGGAAAACAGCAGCAGAAAACAAGCAGCAGCAGCAAAACAGGTTCTCCGGTCGACCGGGCCGGTCGACCGGACGTGCACGACGTGCACAGTGTCAGAGAGCGGTCGACCGCCCGGTCGACCGAAATGACTGACTGTAAAGGGCCCAACTCTCTGTTGGAATCGGTCGACCGGACCGGTCGACCGGTAGAAGGGTCGGTCGACCGTCTCGGTCGACCGACAGTCGGGTTTTGGGCTGAAATCTGCAGTTCGAAAACCTGTTGTATTTAAGTGCTGCTAGTGTTTTCTAGGGTTAGTATCTTGTAGAAGAACCTGCGAAAATAGAAGGCTAAGAGCTCTCTTGTATTGAGAGAGGCTAAGAGCCATTGTAATCATCTTCCTAATTGAAATCTCTCTCCGTGGATTGCCCCGAGGACGTAGGCAAGTTGGCCGAACCTCGTTACATCTATTGTTTGCGATTTGATTGTTCTTCTTGTTTTGATTTCATTGTTCTGAGATTGAGATCTGATAGATCCTCTATTGAGTTGTTGTCTGTCGAGCACAACAAAAAGCGCTCCAACTATGAAATCATGTTACCACTTTTCAAAGAATAAATATTACTAACAGATCATTTTGAGTGGATTAATACCTTGGCATTAGTCAATATGGTTTATTCTTTTTGTCTTTCACTTTTTGATAATGAGAAACTGATTGAAAAACTTGATAGTATTTTGATTGGTATATAATCCCACATCCCACATACCAATAAAATTAAATTAACAAGACTATCACATAATTTAAGCTTGTAAGAGCTAACACAAATTCAGATTATAAAACTTACTGTTTAAGTTACGAGCAAATGCTTTAAGTTCCGAAAAAAGCTTTCGTGGCATAAAAATATAATTTTTTTGTCGAAATCGACGTATCTCAGGCTCTAAATGGGCAGGCACAACCTCTATCACATTGTCGAGTACAACTTTGTCAAACCTCAAAGTATAACTACAAGATAAAAAATGGCAGCTAATCGATCAATCAAACCTCCAAAAGATCATAAATAGCATATTTATGTTATACAACTTCAGTTCTCACTTCAGAACCCTTGATTCTTTGACTGAAAGCAACAAGGCTACAAAATCTACAGTGAAGTATAACAAAGTCATAATAAATCATAAACTTTTGCAAGTTACTAAAAAATCGTGATCTGAATCAACGATTGAGGCACATATATACGTATAGCTTCTGGATTAGATTAGGGTTACCTTGAGAGAGAGAGAGAGAGAGAGAGAGAGAGAGAGAGAGAGAGGGAGAGAGGGAGGGAGGCGATGGCATTCTTTATTATTTTTTTCTTTGGGGGTGTCAGAAAGCGAGGGAGATTTAGAAAGCGAGGTGAGAGAGTCGGGTTGGGGTTGCTGATTTTTTCAGACTCGGTTTTATTTTGTTTTTCAGTTATATATATAATAAAAAATTACGTAGAAAGATTTTATATAAATAAGAAAAAAAAATATTAGAGAGATTTTAAGTAAATAATTTATTTTATAGAGTTTCTAATTTATATAACAAGCGAGTGAGAGAGAGAGTTTCTATTTTATTTTAATAATTACCTTTAAATAAAATAAGTAATTGTGTAAATTATAAAATATAGGTGATAGGGAAAATACAGAGGGACAAAAGGGAGACAAAATTGTGCACATGCTTAATTTATTTGCTTTTTTAATAGTAGTTGTAGATTTTAGAAATAAGAACCACATGAAAATTTTATGAGAAAAATTCATATCACAATAATGTCTTTCGAGCATGGGTAAAAGGTTTTTTTGTTTGTTTGATCTGCTGTGAAGCGTGTGCATTTTTTAAGTTTAACAAAATGTGTCTCAGCTCCATTGTAGAAATACTAAATCTCATATATGAATCGACAACAACTCTCTCCCCCAATTCCCCACCATGCTCATCGATTCACTGTGAAGAATGAATTAAGCTGATGACATCAGAAGTTAGTTTAATTTGCGTTTTTTTTCCAATTACTTGTTAATATCTTTCAAGTAGTTAGATTTTAAAATTTTATTAGTTTTCGTGTATGAATTTGTACAATAAGTTAGTAAATTTGATATTTTAGAAACAAGGAGAGACAAAATATGTGAAGTAGGTATGAAGCAGGCAAAACATAGACAAAATATATAAGGCTCAATTCTGAAACGAATGAGCCGGCACAATTCAAGCACGAATAGAGGTACGAGGGCCGGCTTAGTATGACACGTGGGCCGGCCTAATATTTAGTAGATTGGTACATATGCTTATTGGTCTAGACCCCTACAGTACTCTAGGTTATGCTTAGGCCTAAATGTTTTTGTGTGGGCGGGCCTGGACTTGGCTGGGCACGTCACGACAGAGCTTATTACCACCCCTATTTAATTGGGTCGGGCTTTTTGTGCTCGATTGTATGTATAGCATTGTGTACTCTCCCAATTCTTCCCTGCTAAAAAGAAACAATCTGATTAATTCTTTTTTATTTTCCTTTTTCTGTTTTCATGGAGAACATAAACCTGTTTAAATCTCTTTTCTGCAAACAAATACTGAGAAGTGATTTAGAAACCTCAATGCAAGACAAGTCCATAGAAATTTCAAGCACATAATTGCCATGTATTTCTCAGTTCTCACCCCAAATTCACCAATAGAAATTAGGACTGTTCATAAATAGCACACTCGAAAAAGAGAGAGAACCACAAACTGATCATAACATTCTGTATTGCTAGCAAACTCCATTGGTCTTCTTGCTCAGAACAAACTTCTTCCAAGCCTCTGTCACCGACCTCTGCGTCTCAATATCAGTCTTCTTGATAACCCCATTCCTCACAATCTTCTCCTCTTTGCTTGACGTGAGCAATTTTGAAGGCAGTGCATCGAGCTCGTGCAGCACCTTCTCTATGTCGAGCACCAGCCTCTCTGCGAGGGTGCGGCTGAAGTCCTCACGGATGACAACGCGCAGAACTGTGATATGTTGTGCATCTGGTGGCATTGTGTAAGCTGGCACGATCCAGCCGAACCTCCTCAAGTAGTCCGACACTTCAAACTCATCGTGCCTTCTCCGGTCCTTGAGCGAGAACGCCACCAGAGGCACGCCGTTGTCCTTGGACACAATGTTGAACCTCCCCGTCCTCTCGAGCCCTTCCTTTAGGACCATCGCGTTTTCCTGGCAGTTCTCCATTATGTTCTTATATCCCTAGAAGTAAAAAAAAAAAAAATCAAGTGCTTTCAAGTTTTGTCCGACTTATGACCATAGATCACACTCTGAAATTTGATAATAGAAAGATTATTACCTCGAATCCTAAGCGAATCAGCTGATAGTACTGTGCAATGACTTGGCTAGAACCTGGACGAAGCAATGAAATTGTTATGCACACTTCGAATATTGACAATAAGATGTTGATAATGTGGCACATACCTTTAGAGAAATTGAGAGTGAATGTAGGTTGGTCAGCTCCGAGATAGTTGATATGGAAAATTAGCTCTTCGGGCAAGTCCTCCTTGCTCCTCCAGATGACCCACCCAATGCCGGCATACACGAGACCGTATTTGTGCCCGCTGACATTGATACTCTTCACCAGAGGGAGACGGAAGTCCCACTCTAGCTCTGGATACAGAAATGGAGCAATGAATCCACCACTAGCGGCGTCTACATGAATTGGCGTATCCCATCTGCGTGTTAACATAGGTAGTTAGCAATAATTTCGCGCATTATTTATCGAGAATAAGTTAGAATTCTTCAAGCTTACACTTACCCCGTTTCTATGTTCCTCTCGACCAAGAGGTCGTTCAAGAGCTTCACATCCTCAAACTCACCGTTGAGGGTCGAACCCAAGATAGCCGCCACGCAAATGGTGTTCTCATCTACCATCTCCACGGCCTTTGCAGGGTCCATAACATAGTAGCCATCCCTTAGCTTCACTTCCTTTAGCTCGACTTCAAAGTACCTAGCAAATTTCTCCCAGCAAACCTGCACCGATAGTGAATAATTTGTCAAAAGAGATTCTGTCAGGTAAAAATAAGGGAATGGTTGAGATGAAATGAACTGAAATTGCTTACTTGCACATTTGCACCAGTGACAATGTTGGGCTTGTCATAAGGTTTTCCCTCGGCCCTCCTCTTGTTCTGCCATCTCCTCTTGAATGCAAGCCCAGCCAGCATAATCGCCTCCGAGGAGCCAACGGTTCCAACTCCAACTGCAGTTTCAGTCTCACCAAGTGGGGCATTGAAGAGATGTGCAATCATGTTCACGCATCGATTCTGCAATACCAATCGATTCAGGACTTGTTTTCTGTTGTTGCCTTTTAAATTTATGCTAACAGCAACACACACACGTAAAATGTATTAATGTATTATTGTACCCAAAACTTTTAGGATGGTTTCAAACATCGGCGATAACGCATTCGGCTTGAGGTGCTCAATGTTAATCTTATAGTATTGACCAATTGGGACAAATATTGCTGATATAGTCAATATTGACGATATTGACACTAAAAAATATTGGCCGATACTGATATTGATATCGAGATTTTAAGCCATTTCTTTTAAAATCTGTCATGTCCACTTGCTATATTTTGTAATCTATTGATTTATCAAGCTTAGTAATAGTTAGAGACATCAAACAACTTTGGAATTTTCTCCCTCTCTTTCCCACCAACTACATAACTAACATACCTACAGAATTTTTCTCAAAGGAAAAAAAAACATACATACATACAGCATTGGGTTGTGTTTGTCAACAGGACTTAAGGGGTACGGGTGAAGGATTCACTAGGAAAGAGTTAATCATGTGTGCATGTAGGGATGGCTAATAGGGCGAGTCGACCCGCTTCGACCCGCCCCGCCCCGCCTTGTGCGATCCGTTTGAGTCGCACAAGGCCCGCCTTGTGCAACCCGTTTGAGTCGCACAGGGCGGGTTACGGGTCAACCCGGACCCGCCCCGTTTAGGGGCGGGTCAACCCGAGTTGACCCATCCCGTTTAAACGGGACAGGTCAGATTCGTCCCGTGATTCGGGTCGGGAAAAATTTTCCCCGACCCCTCCTCTTTCTTTTTTTTTTTTAAGTCCTATATTATTATATATGTGAGAGGGGAAAATTAGTTTCAGACCCCTATTTATTTTTTTTTTTTTTTTAAAGTCTCAACAGCCTAAAAAATTACATATTGTGGTAAATTTGAAAATTTAAAAATAAAATAATAATAAAATCCGAGACTGGTCTAACCCGTCTCGGCGAATCTAGGTAACGAATCGGGTCAGAGACACGATTCGTTACCCAGATTCTTGAGTCGTCTCGTTTGGATTCATTATGAGACGGGTTCAACCCGTCTCGTAACGGATTCGTTAGCTAACGGGACGAATCAATCCGATTTGTCCCGTTAGCCATCCCTATGTGCATGGAACATGCCGTTTTTTTTTTAATATAAATTTTGTAGTCTACTGCACGTGAATTTGAATTTTAAACCTCTTGTCTTTGCAAAGAAGTTTAACAATTATGCTAGTGACACTCGCAATATATAGTGTCAATAATCCCATTACGGAGGGGGTTGCGCTGAAACAGACAGGTCGTTGAATCGGCCCCATGTAAGATCCAAACTCAAAACTGCATCCGATGGGGACATTCCCAATGACCCCCACCAAAAATCAAAACCACAGTTGCACCTACACCCATCTACGAACCCACAAGCAGCTTGCCCCATTTTTGTCGTGACTCATGCTGTGAGAACGTGGACCCAACCAATGGACTCATGTGACCAAAGAATAATAATACATGAAAACACCAAGTACTTCCTTCCAGTCAAATTTCCACCGGCCATGTGGACTCAGGCAACGTCACCCAATAAATCACCGAAATTGCAGGCGGTCTCGTATGGGGTCCACACGCTCCAGTGGCCAATAACATTGAGGAGCGTGCCACCCCTAAATCACATCATCCAATCAGAGCCCGCAGTTGCCGCCAGACCGCCAGAAAAGAAAAAATTTGTTTTTGATCCACTAATCAAGGAGCCAAATAAAAGAGTACACGAGTAAAAAAAATCAAAGAAAATAAAATCTTTTCAAAATATTTATATGATATACTGGGGAGTTTGTTTAATAGCCAGGTATCTCGTTATAGAGAAATGTAAATGTTATAATTCAGTAATGAGTACTTTTTAGCACAATTGAGTGAAATTAATCTTTTTATTCTTTAATTTATCAGGATAAAATAATAATTCGTTAATGTCAATATTTCTTATTCTTTTTCTTTTATTAACCTTAACTTACTCGAGAGAGCATAGAAACTCAAATTATTTTATTGAAAAAATATCTGTCAACTACGTAGGGGGACCAGCGCTTGAGAGATGGCAATTGACCCTTTTAATTTTATTTTTTTTAATAGCAAAATTGCAAAATAACCGGTCAGAGACACCTTTTCATGAAGAGAAAATTAAGAAAGGAACACTAAACTTCCGACAATCATTCAATTAAACTATAGAAACTTGGTTTCCTGGAAATAAATATAAAGTAGACATGTAGTTCCGGGAGGGTTGGACCCTGAGTCTTTCTCATTCAAATACCAACATCGGATTAAATTGATCCATATTATTTAAAATAATTAAAAATTAAAAATTAAGTGTTTTAAATACTTTTTGTTCATCCATCAAGGGACACAAAATGAACAGTCGGTTATATTTATGTCTTTAGACATACAAAAATTCTCGATCCGACTATTTGATCATTATCTAAATATTTAAAAACCACTACAAATCAATTTTTGTTAAGTTTCAATTATTCTACACCGTTAAACTAACCAACTCACTATTTATGCCGTCTGTTTTTCACTTACTTATTTGATACATGAGGAAAAAGTATTTAAAATACTTAATTTTTTGTTTATATTTATAAATACTTGAAAATAATATAGATCAATTTCAACGGAATAGATCTTATATCCGGATGATATAAGGTTATATTTGAGTGGAAAAAATTCGAGCTCGAATCTTTTCAGAATTACACAAGCCTATCTCAATATAGGTTATATATTGATTAAATGATGTAGGCACAAAGTAATCCCACTCACAAAAAGATAACCGAAGACCCATCATGTTGATATCAGCAAGACACTTAACAACCAGGGGAGAATACTTCTCTTCTAAGTTCTTGGTTGAGATCTGAGGAAAGAAATTACAAGGAGTGATGAACAAAAACTTGCCTGAAGCTCAGTGGTCACAGGGTACTCATCCATATCAACATAGTTCTTATTGATTGCTGCCATGATGAGCTTATCACACTCAGGCTCCATCCATGTAGTCACAAAGGACGCCAGGTTCAGCCTCGGATTGCCATCCAGCATCAACTCATCATTAATTATTTGATAAGCAGCCTCCTTCGGAATCGAATTTTCAGGCATCCGAAATCTAAAACCAACAACAAAAAAAAAAATCATAAATCTCAAACAAACCACCAATGATTAACGAAACTAATCAAACTGGAAGCAGATCGAAGAAGAAGCATGGCTGACCTTGGAAGAGCAGTTCGAACATATCGCGAGGCGAAAGTGGAGTGGATCGATATGTCGGACTCCGAAGCAGCCTTTGAGAGAACCATGGAGTTTGGTTGAAAGTTTGGAGAGGAGTTTTAGTGTGTAGGAGATGAAAGATGGTTGAGGTTTTAAGCACAAGTTTGTGGGTTCTTTGCCCCCCCAATATTTATAGGGATGTGGGGGACAATAAGCAAGTAGATCTTTCACCATATCGAACATGAATTTGTTTCAATTTGATGGAGGGACCAAGTCGTATTGTAATTTTGGCGTGTAGCCTACGATGCCCAACCCAAGGGTCTTTCTGAAAAATGGGTCACCTTCAAACCCCCTGAATTATGAATTTTTTTGTGGGCCAAATTGAGAAATGCGGAGCATGTGGAAGTCTCTTTTTCATACTTGGAGTCCAAGGAAGGTTCCCTGGTTATTGACATTGAGAAATGGTTCTTCGTTTGAATAAAGTTGTTGTTTAATTTATTTGTGAAGAAACTTCATAGATCTATGGAACATTTGCTTCTCTTTTTATTTTATTTTGCTCAAAAAAGTAACCAAAGGTGAACTTTTTTTCACATTTTGTTGGCATATATGTCTGCAGATTGTGTGGATCCTGTCTGCACTAGGCACCCTTTCAGAGCTTTTCTGAGGTTAAATATTAAAAACACTATATTTTAATATTCTCGCATTTTGTTCTGCCATCGTATTTTTACCATGATTTTTTTTTGGAATATTAATCAGACATTTTGGAACAAGAATAACAACTTTTATTTTTGTCATCTCCAATCATTTGACTCATGTGCAAACAAAGGGATTAACAAAAGCAAGTCGTGGGTGCTAGTTAAAAATAAAATAATTTTAATGATGGAGAAGCTGTTTGGATTCAAGGAAATGGACGGAAGTGAGAAAGTGAGAAGTGTCATTTCTCACTTCCGTTGTTCATTCAAATACCAAAAAAAAAAAATGAAAAAATATCGTTTCCTTTTTATACAACCATTTCCTCACTTTCAAAGTGTTAGAGTTAATTTAGTGGTCATGTAAATCTAATATGTAATAAGTTGTAATTCAAAACAGTTATTTTTGTGGTGATGTAAATCTTATTTGTATTTAATTAGTCTAAATTTTTTTTCTAATATTAATTTGCGATCAACTTTGTTGTTAACCTTTCCACTTACACTTTAACTTTCATGTTATCAACCAAATATCAAAAAAGACATTATATTTTTCAATTACACTTCTCAAATATCATTTAAATACTGAAAAAGAAATACAAATTCTCATTTAAAAAAAATAATTCTATTTACTCACTTTTACCCGCTTCCGGCATCCAAATAGCGCCAACGTATAAAATTATCCTACATTGCGGCATGGCACCTTTAAAGATACAACAAAATTAAAAAATTGGAATGGAGCCCTTTGAAAATGAAATCCTCGATTAGTTTTCCTCTTATGTTTTCTTACAACAAATATGAATCTAAAAAAATAGCTGAAAGCAGAAAGAGTGCACATACCTTTTTTTTTATAGTAGAAAGTAGATACATAGGGTCATTTTAAATGCTGGCCGTAATTCGTAAGTCGTAATTGATAAACTATTTTACGGTTGCAAATGAGTTACATCCATATAAGTTTTACGGTGTTTGACTGCTAATGTAAAGTTATAAGAGGGAAAGTATTTTATATTTTACGATGTTTGGTTGTCGTAATGTGTAAGTCGTAAGTGAAATAGTTAACCACAAAATTAACTATTTGATGATTTAAAATTTTTAAATATTGTAAATAGATACTAAAAATACTAAATACTAAAAAAAATTAATATTAATATAAAAAATAATACAAATTTGTATTACCACAAATTAACTGTAAGTGAGTTGTAAGTGAGTGCTAATAGGGTTGCATAAGTCTTTTACGAATTACGGTTCAAACAAACACTGTAGTTGTAATTAGACTGTAAGTCATTTACGAATTACAACCTTTTACAGTCTTTTACGCGAAACAAACAGCCACATAATGTAATCAAGCAAATGGATAGGCTTATAATAACTATTCATAACATTGAAGATGGAGTGAGGAGGACAGCTGGAGTTAGTCGAAAATCAAGTATCGGTTACAAGGTCGTATTGTCGCCTGGATGCAACGCAGAAGCGTCTTCATGACGTCTGAAAGTATGGCGATCCTATAGTTGGAGTTCTTCTTTTGGGTGGATTAGTTTATATTTTTACATCTTTGTTCCCTTTAATTTTGAAAATTATTTCGTTAAGTACTTATTAGTGAAACGTCAGGATATTTTCCTTGTAGGGAGAGAGGAGACAGAGGAGATAAAAAGACATCGGAAGAATTTTTTTTATACTTATTGAAAAAAATAGCGCAAAGATCGGATGCCAAAAAGGAGCAAGAACAGCGCTTGCAGTAGTCTAGGACAGAACCCGGTCGACTGGTGTACACGACGTGCACATGCATGGCCTGGGTCGACCGGGCCGGTCGACCTAGGACATGAGCCGGTCGACCGGGCCGGTCGACCGACAGGCGTATTTTGGCGCAGATCTGTTTCTCTTTTTAGGATTCGGACTTCGTTTCTGAATTTGAGTCGAATTCAATTGAGGTTTTCTAAATCCCTGAAATTCTCTGGCTGGCTATAAATATGAGTTAGAGCCTTCATGAATTGTATCCCATCAAGTATCTCTCAAATATTCTCTTGTAATTAATTGTTGAATCAATAAAATCTCTTTCTTGTCCCGAGGATGTAAGCAAAATTGTCGAACCTTGTTAAAGTTTGTGTTGACTTATTTTATCTCTTATTTCTTTGTTCTTGACATGTGGGTACTTCTCTGGCGAGTTCATCTTCGTTACTTGAGTTTCCCAAGTAGGTTGTTGCCTAGAGAGAAGGTGCGAGGCACAAGAAGTTCTCTCGTGAGGTTGTAACATTCTGCCCTCACGATCTTTTCTAAAAAAATAAAAAAAATATCCATAACATTGCGATGAGGCAAAATCCAGTCTCTCTGTTTTCGTCTTCTTTTTCCCATTCTACATCATTATAAATATATTCTCTACTTTTCATTACTGAACAGGATCTGAATTTATCAAAACTGTCTGCGTGGACGGACAATAATAATATTGAAATCAACAAACAAGGTGACAAGTAGTCCAATTTCCCAACAATATATCTAGTTATATTTTGTGTGAAGTGAATCAGTATGTTGATTAGATAGCAAATCACGGCAAAATTATGGGTCATGAACTATATTCTGGATTTTAATCCTTTTGCTTTGAAAATGATTTACTCTTGGTAGAGACACTAAAGGCGTGTTTGATTGCAGGGAAGTAGGCTGAAGTAAAGAAATAGAGAAGTATAATTACTCACTTCCCTATCTATCCAAACATCGGTAAAGAAAAATGAGAAAACTTTTTTTTCTTTTCTCTTTTCCTTTTTACACAACCACTTCACAACTTCTAGGGTGCTTACAGTTAATTTTGTGGTCATATAAATCTCATTTGTAATAAGTTATAACTCAAAACAGTTAATTTTGTGATCATGTAAATCTCACTTGCATTTTAATTACAATCTATTTTTTATTTTTTAAATTAATTTTTATTTTAATATTATTTTGCGGTCAACTTTGTGGTTAACTTTTCTACTTTCACTTTCACATTACTATCCAAATAAAGAAAAGGTCATAATATTTTTTAAATTATACTTCCTACTAACATTCAAACACCGAAAAACTCACTAACTAATTTATAAGTCTACAAAGAAACTGTTACCACTTATCCACTTTCTCACTTCCAGCCCTAACCAAACAGCTCCCTAGGGGTGGGTTTTTTTTTGGGAAATTATGGTTGTAGTCTTGATTAGATGCAGCAATAGTTTCTCACAAAAATGCCCAATTCACTAGATAAGTGAGAAAGATATCAGGTCATACATCCCGTTACCAAACAAGGAGAGGTTAATACACTTACTTCTCGCTCTATGTGCTGCTTCATTATGCCATCTTCGGTTGAATTCCAGTGACAGTCCTGCTGTGGTTTGAAGTATCCGTCGACATTCATTGACAACGTGTGCAGCGGCCATTTTGTGGCTGCGTTGTTGATGTATTTCACAAGTATCTTGGCATCGTTGGCGACAACGCATCGCTCGCTGTCCAACTGTACTGCCAGATCGAAGGCCGAGAGTGATGGCCTCGGCCTCAGCCTCAGCAGTCGTTAGGTCAGCGAAGTTACCCGGCTCCGCCGCGACTCGTAGTACTCTTCTTGCCACATCTCTCCCTATAAATGCTATGCAAGCTGAGCTTGGGCCAACGCTTGCGTCGACGTTGACCTTCTATTCATTCCTTCCGGTGGTAGCCTGTTCCGCTATCACCATATTACATTAAGACGTGTAATTGTAGATTACTCAATATAATTCCTCTTCTTTTTAGGGAACAATATAATTACATTATATATAGAGACACTATAATATGCTCATCTAGCACTGAGTGTGTACAGCATAACATTTTCTTCTCTTATGAGATACTATTTGTTGTGATCTATCACCGATCAAATAACAGGAAAACACCGAGTTAAAGACTCGGCAACGGAAGCGGAATCGTAGAAGATCAACCACTAGCAAACAATTGAGACTAAATCACCAAATAACAAAAGAACACCAGATTTAACTTGGTTCGACAATGTGGCTACGTCCACAGAGAGGAGGGGAGAAATCTTTATTGAAAACAGGGGAAGAAAATATAAAAGTTATAAGAAGATATCTCTCGCAACTCTCAATGGTAAAAATCTGAATTTCTATTGAATTCTTAACACATCTTCAAAATGTCATCCTAAGGGGTTTAACTTGAGAAGCGGAAGCGTAGAAAATCTACCACTAGCAAACAATTGAGACTAAATCACCAAACAACAAAAGAACACCAGATTTAACTTAGTTCGACAATGTGCCTACGTCCACAGAGAGGAGGGGAGAAATCTTTATTGAAAACAGAGAAGAAAATATAAAAGTTATAAGAAGATATCTCTCGCAACTCTCAATAGTAAAAATTTGAATTTCTGTTGAATTCTTGACACATCTTCAAAATGTCATCCTAAGGGGTTTATATAGACACTTAAGATGATCTTAGTCCAAAACAAACTTCAACAATCCAATAAGTATTGGCTCAGAGAAAGAAAGATATCCGTATCCAATCCAAAGTAGAAACAGAACCGTATTTGAAAATTATCAGAACCCGACATTAGTCGACTAAGGCCAAGTATTAGTTGACTAATACCAAGTATCAGTCGATTATACCAAATACCTATTCGACTACTGTAACACAATCCGAAAACCCAACTTACTGTTGCGAGGCCTAGTCGATTATATCAAAGTATTAGTCGACTAGCCTATAGCCTAGTCGACTAATAACACTTATTAGTTAACTAATTAATATGCACAAATTCTGTACATGTCCGTGTTTGATCTGTGAACCTTGTAATGCCTCCATCTGAATCTTGATTCTTCTCTAATGCATATGAGGCATTCCAAATACTAACACTATAAAGTTTACATCTTATTGCCTGCGATGGTGATTTAAGTCTAGCAGTTGTTCACCATAATAATAATAATAACAACAACAACAATAACAACAACAACGATAATAAGTATTATTAACAGCATTACCCCTTTCAAAACTCTATTTTGCCTCTAACTTAAAAAAAAATTTAAATTTTTTTATTTTGAGAGGGTCACAAGAAAATTCTCCCAAAAAGCAAGAAAAAAAAAAAGAAGGAAGGTTCCCTTGTAAAGAGTCAAATGTTGCATCATGTTACATGCCTTTCTTTTGTTGGAGAACCGCGGCGTCGGTACGCAGACTTGAGCCAAGATTGCAGCATACGAGGCTTTCCGTTAGTTTTTCATCCTATAGCCTCAGGTTTCAAACCTATTTTTCTGATGCGGGGCCTGGTTAAATTGCAGCCCTTCGATTGTGATCCGACGGCGCAAAAATCCCAACCATCAGGTGTTGGGGATAGCAGTTTGAATGAGCATGATTTCTCTTGGTTTTTCTAGAAGATTCTTTTGTTCCTTGCTTAGAGCTTGCGGACATGGACCGTAGTTGACGAAGGGTTGTTTGGATGCTCAGAAGTGGGTGGAAGTGAGAAAGTAGAAAGTAAGATTCTTTTTTTTTTTAAAAATGAGAATTTATATTTCTTTTTAATGTTTGGATGGTACTTGCGAAGTGTAATTGAAAAAGTGTAATATCTTTTTTGGTGTTTTGTTGGCAATATGAAAGTAGAAGTGAAAGATTACCGTAAAATAATATTAAAATAAAAATTAATTATGAAAAAGAATTTTGGATTGTAGTTAGAATACAATTAAGATTTACATGATCACAAAATTACTTATTTTGAGTTACAACTTATTACAAATGAGATTTTACACGATCACAAAATTAACTGTAGTATCTTAAAAGTGAGAAAATGATTGTGTAAAAGAAAACAGAAAGAAGGAAAAGGGGTTTCTTTATTTTTCTTTTCTGGTGTTTGGATGGACAACGAAAGTGAAAAATGACACTTCTCACTTTCTCACTTCCGCCCACTTCCTTGAATCCAAACAACCTAAAAAACAAGAACTAATGGAATATATGAAGAAGTCGGTTACGTACGCATTTATTATGCTCTCTTTTCCTTATAATCGAAAGAAAGGTCCCCGCTAGTGAAGCCTATAGCTTTGTTTGGTAAGTGGAATTTAAAGAGTTGAATTAGGGATTTATAAACATAAAAATTAAGAAGAGTTGGTGTAAGAGTTGGCTAACTCCTACATTAATTTAGTATTGTTGTAGGAGTTAATCACTTACCCCCAAATAGTAGGAGGGAGAAGTGCATATTATTTTTTTAAATTTCAAGTTTACTCTTGAAAAGATGTGCTATGATTATCTACTAAGTCCAACTTTATATAAGTGTTCGAAAGAGTTGGCATGGGATAGAAATTTAAACTCTTACTAACTCTTGTTGTCAAATAAGGCCTATAGATTGGGAGTAGAGTCGATCACGGTTCCGGTTCGAACTGACGAACCAAACCGGAATCGTGGAACGAAAATCGGAACCGAGCTGGGCCGCCGATTCTCCGGTTCCAAAATGAACCAGAACGGGCCCTAGCCGTTCAGTGCTGATTTCATTTTTTAAGAACCGGAATTTCCAGTTCCTGTTCAAGAACTGACGGTTCTGGTTCTTAAACCGAATTTTTTATTGGCCAGGGCCAGCCCATTGCTGTCCAGCCCGTTGCTAAACTGGCCTTTGGGTCGAGCTCGTGGACCAAAAGAAACCATAATATGAGGCCCATAACCAAAAAAGAACCAGACTGAAACCAAAACTTAAATCGGGCTGAAATGGAAAAAAATCGCGCCGGTTCTGGAACTGGAACCGGCCGGTCCCGGTGCGATTCTAGTTCCTCACTCTTATTTGATATAAACATTTTCTTGAAATGAGAAAGCACTGAGCATATTATAAAGAAAGGATAAATATTTATAAAAATACCATGAACTTTCAAGTTTTTGGGGGAAAAAACTACTCTGAGTTTTGAAAAATGCAAGAAAACACCATAAACTTTCCTTTCTATTTTTAGCATTATGCCGTATGTTAGCTCTCATCAACAAACAACCATGTGTGTATCAGGTAATAATTTAATAATCAAAATACCCTTTCATAAAAATAAAAAAATAAAGGAAAAAATGGAAAATTCTCCCCCCACCCAGTGATCCCTCCGCCTCCCCTTTTCTCCACCTTCTCCCCTACCTCCGCCCTTCCCTCCACTTCCCCTCACTTTCCCCAGCCCTCGCTGCCTTTGCTCTCATAGCCACCTCCAGTCAAGGTTCAAAAACTCGGTTGCTTCGGTTCCGAGTCGGCTGAGTCAGAGTCGGAACGGCCCTCCCTATTCTGAGTCCGATCCACGAGTTAACTTATTGCTTTGTTTTTCTTGACTCAAGGCCGACTCGGCCTCGGCCGAGTCACCCGAGTCGAGGCTGAGTCGGCCCGAGTCGACGTTGAGTCGAGGCCGAGTCAAGCCAAAATTTCATATAATTAATTTTATATAGTTCAAATTTTTACTAGAAAGGTAGAGCTAATCTTTACTTTTGTGAAAAGACAAGTTAATTTAAAATTAATTAATTTCATATAATTTACTAAATTATGTATTTATTTTGGTATTTTAATACCGCGACACATGTATTTATACATGATCTTCACGCTTACTCTGCTGGGTGATATATTTTGTATATGTTATACATTAATTTTGATGTCTATATCTTTATAAGATTTGTCGTGATTTTTTTCAGAATTTTTTTAGCCCTCTATGTAGTGTTTTCGCATCTCGCCGAGTAGGTGCCGCGACGTCGTGACTAATGTGGAACGGTACCCGCCGAGTCGGCGGCCGAGACCGCGACTTTGAACCATGCCTCCAGTACCTTCCCTGCTCCCAATCACGTCTATCTCCCCTTCCCCTCCCCTCCTTTTCCCTTCCTATCTGCCTCCCCACTTGTGCCTTCCCTGCCTCCTCCCCTTTTCCCTCTGCTCTCACCACCCTCCATCCTCTATGCTTTCATCTGCTTTCCTCCCCTTCCCCTCCGCCCACTTCGCCTGCCAATTCCCGTCCCCCACCCCCCCCCACCAGCCTTTGCGCTCTATCTCTATGTCTATCTATTTACATATATGAGCGCGCGTATTGAGAGACACTAGGATCCTTTCAAAAGTATAATCGAATTCTTCTTACTCAAATTCAACTACTCGACATTCAAATACAAGATCCACTCTATACAAGTTTATCTAAATTAAGTCTCTAAAAATCTAAAATCGCCACATTTGAATACTTTTTTCTTATCCAACAAGTGGTCACAAAACAGACGGTCAAAATAGTGAGTTGTTTAGTTTAACATGTTAGGTATAACTAGCTCACTTGACGGTCAAAATTTTGGGCATAACTAGCTCACTTGAATTTCAACCAAACAAGTTGCATAGATTACCTAGAACACTGACAGTATAAAAAAATATTTCCTAATAGGAGAGTATCTTGAATTCAACCTTAGGCCAAAACTTCAGCCATGGCCATCACAAGATCACATCTTGAACATGGGAAGTTCAAGATTAGCGGCCTTGGAGAAGGCATCTAAGTTGTTTCACCTAAAGTTTCCTTCAGATCCTTCTTGCCCTTAAGAGAGCATGTTGCTGTTGTTGTTCGATTCCAAGGCTAGTTGAGCAAAATCCAACAAATGTTTTCAAGAAATTGCCCTCCATTCTTCAGTTAGCAGATGAACTAATGTTGCAGAGATATGGACACTCTGACATGGTGTATTATGTCCTATACATGTGCCCGACGCATGTGCGACACACTGCTTCAATTTGAAGTGTTCGTTCTACCTAGAGTGATAAGTGAATGGGTTTAGAAGAAAAATCTTTGTATAGTTTTCATTCCATAACAATGGAATATTATCCTAATTGGTAATAGTGAAAATGAAAGAAAAATGATTACATTTTTGTCTCTATCAACTTTCCATTTTCTTTTCGTTCCTCCCCCATCACATTCTACGCAATTGGTTTACAAAGGATTCATGTTATAGCTGACCCCAAATGTCTTGTTGTAGTTATACATTCTATGCAATTACACCCCCCCACCAACCCACCCACCCACCCACACACACAACCCAAAAAAAAAAGAAACTAAAGGAAAACTCGAATACTTGAATTGGTGTGTGCAATATATACAAGTAACTTGATCTTCTTGTGGCCAATTTCTCATGGTCCGAAAACTCCCACCGGTAAATCTTGAGATTTGCTACTTGGTATCTAATTTTTGCACGCCGAACACTGTTGAGGATGGAATTGTGTTTCTTACTTTCCGTCATCTTTCATAGTATCTATCTAGTAATAATGAAGATCCTAATAGTTTTCAGTTTGATGATCCGATAAATTTTCTTTTTTTCGAAGAAAATCCCAAATGAGGCAAATAGACTTTCTGGTTTCAATATCTTGGCCTCGAGTGTGAGCTTATACAACTAGACAATTTCTACTAATCTCCTGCCAAGCAAAACAAGACTCATCCATGTGTTATTCATGCACCAATTGCCATGGTTTTAATTGGTGGCATTTATGACTTTGTACAGCTTGCATATTTTACAGGTTCCTCGACAAGGCTGCAGTCGCGTCAAGCCTTGATGCCAAGGGAGGGAGCTTCTCCGATCCATGGAGGCTCTGCACAGTCACCCAGGTTGAAGAACTCAAGATTCTGGTCCGGATGTTTCCCATTTGGGCCACAACCATCGTGTTCTCTGCCGTATACGCCCAGAATTCCTCCATGTTCTTGGAACAAGGCATGGTCCTAGACAAGAGCATCGGTTCTTTCTCCATTCCTCCTGCTTCCCTCTCAACCTTTGACGTTATCAGTGTTCTCATCTGGGTTCCAATCTACGACCGCCTCCTTGTCCCAGCTGTAAGAAGATTCACCGGCAGAGAGAGAGGCTTCTCCGAGCTCCAAAGGATCGGTATTGGCCTCTTCATATCCATACTTGCAATGATATCAGCATCATTGGTCGAGATCAAACGCCTCCAGATTGCAGAAGCTGAAGGTTTAGTGCATCAAAAGGTTGTGGTTCCAATGAGTATTCTTTGGCAAATTCCTCAGTATGCGCTAGTAGGTGCAGCCGAAGTATTCACTGCTATTGGGCAGGTGGAGTTTTTCTACGAGCAATCTCCTGATGCCATGAGAAGCTTCTGCAGTGCTCTTGCTCTTGTGACGACGTCACTGGGTAGTTACTTGAGTTCGTTGATCCTGACCGTTGTTACTTCAGTGACAACCAGAGGAGGGGAGCCTGGATGGATTCCAGATAACTTGAATGAAGGGCATCTTGATCGGTTCTTTTTGTTGATTGCTGGGCTTAGTTGTGTAAATCTCATAGTGTTTCTTTTCTGTGCCTCAGGTATGAAAGCAAGAAGGCTTCTTGACTTCTGGCTAGAGTGTAACCTATGAGTGAGTATTTGTGAAAGGGATTGACATGGTGAATTGGACAAAGGTAATTTTTGTGCAGATGATCTGGTTCATTTTATCCTATGATCTATATGTCACACCACACGCATATACACACACAATAAATTAGAGAGTCCATTTCGTTAATCTTGATCTATGCATTTTAAAATCTCGATAAACAAATACCGTGAATTTTAGAAGTCATTTATTGTAGGTAGGAAGGAGATAGAGGAGATAAAAAGACATTAGAAGACTTTTTTAAACTCACCGGGAAAAATAGCACAAAGACTGGAAGCCAAAAGGAGCGAGAACGGAGCTTGCAGCAGGTCAGGACAGAGCCCAGTCGACCGGTGTGCATGGCGTACACAGGTATGACCCGGTCGACCGTGGCAAAGGAACGGTGGGCTGGCACGGTCGACCGACTAGCACATGCTACTCTCGGTAGGTCCCGGTCGACCGGGCCGGTCAACCGAGGATAGGGGTCGGTCGACCGGCCATTCGACCGACAGACGTGTTCTGTCACTCTTGAACGGATTTGGACTCCTTTCCTATTTGGAGTCGAATCCAATTGGAGTTTCCTAAATCTCTGAGACTCTCTAGCTATAAAAAAGGGTTAAAGACATCATGAATTGTATCACTCTTATATCCTACTGAAAATCCCTCTGGGAAATTAATTGAAGTAAGGTACAAGTTGTAATTGATTATTGAATCATGAAATCTCTCTCCCCCTTGCCCCCGAGAACGTAGGCACAATGCCGAACATCGTTAAATATTGTGTTGGCTTGCTTTCTCTCTTGTTTCTCTGTTCTTGTCGTGTGGGTACTTCTCCAGCGTGTCCATCTCTGTTTCTTGGGTTCCTCAATTTGATTGTTGCCCAGAAGAAGGCGCTAAGAGTAAAAAATGCTATCTGAGCGCAACAAGTGGTATTAGAGCATCTCAGGTTCATCGTAAGATCGTGTGTAGATTCTAAGAGCATTGGTGGCTATTTGGCGGAGATCATATGTTGATGAGTAGCGTTTGGACTGTTTATGGGATCGTGTGTCGATCTTAAAACATTGTTTGGATTGCTCGAGGAATCAAATTTGGAAGAGTAGATCACTGCGGAAACTCTTCAAGGATTTTGCTTTGAGGTAAGATCTTATTTTTATCTAGTTTCTTGATCTAACTCTGCTTTCCGCACTGTTTAAGGAATCAATTAAGAATGGCTGGAGATAATACATCTTTGGTGAAATCAGTGAATCCACTCCATTGAGGATTGATGTAGTGTAGTTCGATGACAAGAACAAATTCAGTATGTGGAGATGTTAGGTAATGGATGCATTGATGGTATCAAACCTCGAAGACAATCTACGGTTGGAGAAAAAGCGCGAGACCACTACTGAAGAGGATTGGGATAAGATGAATCGAATGACGTGTAGCTTGATAAGGCCTTGTTTGACACAAGACATCAAGTATCATGTGTTGCATGAAACATTTGTAAGGTAACTGTGGGAGATCTTAGAGAAAAAGTATCTGACAAAAAGTATCGAGTCACGGTTGCAGTTGAAGAGGAGGCGTTATCGCTTCCAGATGAAGAAAGGATGCTCCATTGACAAACACATGAATAGCTACACAAAGCGTCTCACAAGCCTAATTAATATGGATGTGAAGCTCGATGAAAAGGATAAGGCGGTAATTCTATTGAATTCTCTTCCTGAAAAAGAGTATGAGATCTTTACTCTTACCTTGATCAATGACAGACAATCACTTAATTATAATGAGGTGTCTGCTGCTCTTGTGAATGATGAAGTAAGGAAGCATGACAGATTGTCTTCTTTTGGGAGCACAACAGCAGAGGCATTAGCAGTAAGAGGCAGAAGTTTCAATCGGAAGGGCAGAAGTGATCATGGGAGATCGAAGTTCAGATCAGATTTCAGAGATCTGAAGAAGAATCAGTGTGCCTTATGCAAAGAAGTAGGGTACTTGAAAGTTGATTGTCCGAAGGCCAAAGGTAAGAATAAGGAGTCAAAGACTTATGCAAATCTCGCACAGTGGTCAGTACTCACGCCAGTACTTCACAGGTAGATGGATCGGATTCAAACTCATCGGAATTTTCTTTCTCTACTACTACTCCTACTATTGATTACTCAGATAATGTTGAGTGGATACTAAATACAGGAGCTATCTGTCATGTGTGCCCGAACAGGGACTGGTTTTCTAACATTGAGAAGCTAAATGGATGTTTCACTATTGTGGGTGATGATCATCCATGTAATGTGGAAAGGATAAGTACAGTTGAGAATAGTGTGTGTTGTACCACTATCTGACATACAAATATCTCCGGTTTTGGTCTTGATTTCATTATTAGTATAATCCATATCAGGGTTCATGCAAAAATAATCATTTGATGAGAATAAAATTTCAAACATATTATTATAAATGAAATATTACATTCAAAATAATTTGGACAATTACAAATAGCAAATCATAATAATATAATCATATATTTAATTATCACCATTATCCATAAAATTACGATGAGATAAAGATCAACAAAATTATCTGTAAAAATCTGAAGCATCAAGAAGAGTTGAATTATTGATATGATCATCATGTTCTGTGAAATTCACTTTCTTTTCTTTCCTTTTCAAGAATGCCTTGTAAAGCTTACAAAGATGCTCTGGTGTTCGACAGACTCGAGACCAGTGCCCTTTGGAACCACATTTATAGCAAGAATCTTCAGGGTTCCGGAGAGAATATTCACGATCATCTTTTTCTTTATCATGTCTTTTCACATGATGCTTCTTATGGGTTGCGTTGTTTTGTGAAGGGTTGTAATAACCACTTTGACCTTGTGAAGTGTTATACCACGACCACGACCACGTCCATGATTATATCCTCATCTATAATTTTTAGAAAATATAACATTTGCTTCTGGAAATGTTGCTGAACCAGTAGGACGAGACTAATGATTTTTTTATCAAAAGTTCACTGTTCTTCTCTGCCACAAGAAGAGATGAAATTAGTTCATATATTTCTTAAAACCATGCGACTGATATTGTTATTGTAATGTTATATTAGATGCATGAAATGTGGAGTAAGTTTTCTCCAGCATTTTTTCATCTGTGATATCCATCCCAGAGAATTTCAATTGAGATACTATTCTGAATATTGTACAGTTATAATCACTTTCTTGAAATCTTAAAAATGCAAAATGTTCCATTCATCATGTGTGGTAGGAAGCACAATTTCTTTTTGATGATCAAATCTTTTTTGAGATTTTTTCACAAGATATTGGGTCTCTTACTACGAGATATTCACATTTTAAGCACTCATTAAGATATCTACGTATAAAGATCGTCGCTTTTGTCTTATCTTGTGATGATGTAGAGTTCATCTCTTTTATTGTCTCAGTGAGACCCGTTGACTCGATATGCATTTCTATGTCAATATCCCAAGGCATATAATTCCTTCTGGTGATATCAAGTGAAATAAACTCAAGCTTTAGAAAGTTTGACATGGTGATAACTATAACAAAATATACAAATAATTAGAATCACAATATTTTATTTCACAATAAAATAGTAAAATTACATCTCAATCATAATAGCGGTAAACAAAAGAGGAAAAATAAATATTAAAAGTGAAAAGTTCAGTTGAAAATCACTTGGATACATACTCCAATAAGGATAATAATATTGATGATAATGACGTCTAGGCCTGTCAATGGGTCGGGTCTGGACCCGGACCTGACCCAGACCCGACCCGTTTAGACGGGTATGGATAGTGTTTTACTAGACCCATATCCGTATACCCGTATACCCGATTACTAAATGGGACGTGTCTGATTTTACTTGAACTAGATTCCGATTACCCATTTACCCGTTTCAAAGCCCAATTACAAATGTTATCCTAAAAATTACAAAAGACTTCTCCCTGTTCCATCTCTTTAGGACCTTTTCTCTATTCTCCAGTATCATTTCTAAGAATTTGTTGATGAATGGGAAATCTCTGCAAAGCCTAAGGGACTCATAAATGAGAAGAGTCCTCAGTCGTGTGGCAAAGAGCCACGGAACCAATCTCACCAAGAAAATAGCTTCCTTTAGGTCCCTCTTTAATAGCTCTGCAACTCGCAAACAACCAATAATTAATGCTCCATTTGTTGAGAACAAAAGGTAACAAATGAAATCAATGTTAATACTGTATTAGAAGAAGAGAGAAATAAATAGAATTGAATTATAACCCGCGGTAAACGGGTCTAGCCCGCGAGTAAAGCGGGTCCGGGTATGGGAACCCACCTTTAGAACCCGCAGGTAAATGGGACGGGTATGATACCTCCTTGGGTAATCGGGTCTGGGTCTGTTACCACCCTACCGACCCCGAACAGACCCGTTGACAGATCTAATGACGACAACAATAAACTTCAAAAATGGACTAAGCATCTTGCGAAAATTTTGACTGAAAAACATGTTGAGATGATGAAATTTGAGAATGAAGAGATTAATAAGTAAGTTATGTGGTTTAGAATTGACCAATTTATAGAGTAAAAACTAGCCATTTATAGCCGTTATATAGTCGTTGGAGGAGAGAGAAAAGCA
Source organism: Agave tequilana (assembly GCA_038442645.1). Classification (NCBI taxonomy): domain Eukaryota; kingdom Viridiplantae; phylum Streptophyta; class Magnoliopsida; order Asparagales; family Asparagaceae; genus Agave; species Agave tequilana. The sequence goes on from JAVJIF010018550.1 coordinate 48,089, forward strand.
ATTTGAATTTAATACAATTAAATATTATAATAAAGAAGATGATAAAATAAATGTATTATACTACATATATTTATGAGGTATAATATAGGCACGTCACTCTACTTGGTGGGTGTTTTGCAAACATAATTAATGAAGCAATAAATATTAGCACACTACGCTACTCGGTAAATATTTCAGTGCGTGTTTATACAGATATATATAACAGAGCAATAAAATATATAATATTAGTACCTTGGGATTTATTCTACTTAAGCATCAATTGAGATGTTAGTAAAGAAAATAATAAGAAATATTATTATCTTGTCATAGTCACATCACTTTACTATAAAAAGGTGGCAGAGCCTCCTTTCATATATAGCAGTGGTATTACATGAATATAATGGGTATAAAAATTTTACATTCCGTAATCACATCATATTACTATAAATAGGTGACAGAGCCTTTTTCATATATAGTAGTGATGTTATACGAATATTATGAGTAGAATAACTTGCCATGTTTATTTGAGATAGTAGAGATAGAGGCTGAGACTTGTGACAGTACTTAAGCTAATGGAAGTAGAGATTCGTGACAAGACTTTTACCTTGAGCTAATGGAGATAGAAGCTTGCAATAAAACTTTTTTCCTGAGCTGATAGAGGTAAAGGCTGGTGATAAAAGTAGATATTCGTACTGATAACGTGTAACACCCCGATCATTAAAATCCTAATATTTGATTACATGATTGGACAAAACTATTTGAGACGATAATTGAACGTATTTTGTGTAAAATAAAAATTTAATGATTTTTAATGATTTGAAATATAGGTGTATAAAAATTTTGGCATGTATATATAAATATGAAGTATATGTGTGTGTATAAGTATATATACATTTCATTAATGTGTTGGTATATTGTGTAAATATAAGATAATGCAAGTAAATACCAAGAAATAC